>QLPG01007599.1:18231-37088 GCA_003314385.1 Gomphus sp. MG54 | reverse complement strand
CTCAACAAGTGGCCTTTTCGGCAACAAACCTCCAGTGGCTTGCTTTTACTTCAACAGAAGCAACCTTCATGTCTTGGCACTTATTTCTTAAACTTGTTTCAGATGATTCTGGTACCAGGACCACCTGAAACACACTCAAACAAGTTCACACTTGAACTCAAAGGTCTGAAAAAAAGGTACAGAGAATACCAAGCTGGTTACCCACTTTCGGACACAAGTCAGTTTCAGACCAGAACTGAGTTGTGGGCCGAGATAAAACCGACTAGACTATTATGGCTAATATGAAGAATTTTCAAGTATGACACTCCCGCCACAGTGTTCACTATTACCATAAGGGGGGAGGGGTGGGAAGGGTGACAATAAAGGCTGTGTGTGTGTTAGTAACGTGTATATATTGCACCGGTGACGCATACCACGCGTCGGCGGTAATGCGCGCATGAGTCGTTGAATATGATGTACGTCGCGAGCGGATAGGGCGCGCGTTGGGAACTGCGCGCGAGGCTGTAATGACATTGATGATCAGTAGGATGGGATATGAAGTCTTTTACTTTTCTCAATACAATCGGTCATAAAATATTATAAAACATCAACGATTGTATTCGCATTAAAACACCTGTTTTGTCTATTAAAACTAGTAGCCTTGGCGCTCTGTTTGTTCAATGAAATGATGATACTGGCCACCCTCTGAAGTGACTTCGCTTTTCAAGGTCATCTTAATTATGGTATTGGTGAATTTTCAAACGTGTTTTTCAAAGTTCTAAGTTGCTGTAGAATCCAACTCCTGAATACCCATCGGGCTCCTATCTGAGTATGTATTTTCAATCTGACTTCTTCTGTTTACAAGGCTAATTCTAGTGAGTGCAGGTACTGAGTGCAATATTGACTAAACGTGCCTCTTAACATGTTGATTCATGCAATCTCGTAATTTGGCCATTGATCGGCGAAGCTTTAAGGAACGGTATCCAATTCCTTACATTCGACTGGAAGGTCCACCCCCTCCTCAACCTTTGGAGACTCGAGAAAGAGCCGTCTACCCAATGCAGCAATAACCAGATAAGATTCTCTTTTCGGCTTACATGATATCAGTTTGAGACGAGATTTGATACGTCCCAGCTTTGATCTCAACAATCCATCAACGTTCAAGTTGACATATCGGAACTCACTCCTAAGGCAACCATTGAAGTGAAATGAGGTACTATCTCCTATCCCTAAAGGATTATTTAATTCTGGGGGTGGAGAACAATGTGGCGGTAGCAGGCTTCCATTGTATTAGTCCCTCATTATGAATATCGAACCTTTTACTGCAGTCATTTCAACTCTCGAAAGCCATAGGCAGGCTGAAGTGAGTAACAACGTTCCTCGCTGCAAATTTATATTCTAAATAATTATCCCAGTATGCTGGTCGTGTGTCATCTTTACGTATTTATGTCAACAGCTGCTGACCAGTCGACCTAGTGGCAGGATTCGTTTTGGTGGTATGAAATACATTCAGTGTATATAAAATACTAATGACTTCCTCTCACAACAGGTTTTTGATTATTGTTTGACCCTGCATCTTGAAATCGAGCTCCTCTGGCCGGTTCCGTGGAGTTTCGCCAAGATCCTCTATATTCTGGTCACATACCTAAGTACTTTTGCATCTATACTCGTCTTTGCAAGTTGTATGTACAACTTTAAGCTTCCTTTGCTTATGAACTTAATGGTGTTTTGTTGCACAGATAATGTAATTTTCGCTTGTACAGAGCTTTCACAGGCCAGACAAGGTGAGTTCACCAATTCCCAATTTTGCGTCGTATTGTCTCACTGTTTCATTAGTTCTGCTTGGTTGTTTGTTGGTTCTTGGAGAACGTATGTTGTTTGAAGCTCTCAACTTATGTTTCATTGATTTAATCTCCGTAGTCGTCCTGATTTTCAGGACATGGGCGATATTTGGAAAAGGGAAAAAGTTGGGGATCTTTATTATCGTATCTACAGCTACTGCAACTGTGGTGGCGGTTTTGCTTCTGGTAGTTAGTCTGGAAAAACTGAAACGTTCGTTAAATCCTATATTTTTCTCTCCGAAATTTATGACATTATTTTTGCTAGTCATACCAGCCAGATTTAGCGGATATGAAAGCTGCATAATTATCAAAAACCCAAGGGCGATTTTTTTTGTGGATTTCGTAATATTCACATGCGTAGAGACCAGTAGGCTTCATTTTTTGAAAATGTTATCAAGTTTTGATGATTCATATAGTCATTGTGATCGCAACTCTGTATCATGGGAAAGAGCATTGTAGGAAACTTTTTTATTCCCTTTTTTTATTATTGTTCTCACAAGCCCCCAGTTCGCCTAAGTTCGTCCAATCTTGTTCTAGCTTTATACAGGAACGGTGAGACCTCATACATCCCCAAAATTTTATTACCATCATTTTCAAACTACTTAACAGGGTTGTTATATTACATTTACATTCTTGGTCCGTTCAGTCAGGGATTGTTACTAGTGTGAATCTGCTCACTCATTGAAAAGGATTATCTATCCTCAACATCATCTTCATTTTGTTATTTGTAAGTGTGTAAATAATATACTTCGCTCGTTGCAAGTAGAATCTTACTCGTGTATATTTAGTCATCCGGGACTCTAGTCGAGTATGTGAAGTTATTATTCTGAATTCTTGTTATAGAATTGATCAACTCTCTAGACTGCAGGCACTACTGCATGCAGTCCTGGTAAAACGTATGCTCCTTAATTTGCGCGCTGCTACATCCCATGATGTCACTATCGATGTCAACGTGAGCTATGGACCTTCTCCATAGACTTGACAAGTTTCATTTTCCAACAGATCGTCACCACGATGGTATGACTACTCGAAGGATAATTGATTCTATCAAAGTAACATTCGGGGAGAAAATCCCTTCATTTTTTTCCCAACACATAAAAAACAAGTAAATTCTCCAGATCATGCATTGACAATCACCGCCGAGATCGAGTCGGAAACTCCAAGGGTATCGAAAAGAAGAAGAAGAAGAGACTAAGTTTGAGTTATGAGACAACGAGAAAAACGAACCAAAACCGAGGGCAGGCAGTAAGTAAATGCAAGAAAGCCGTTTGGTGTGCGATGCAATCGTTACGATTGAGGTTTAAATCCAGCACCAGGCTGGAAGAGGAGGGGGACCCTCCAACAAGGCCTGTTTGTAGGATTGTACATGCCGCTTTGTGGAGGACCGGAATTCATCCCGAAATAGTGGGGCACTTCGCTAGTCTGTGACGTAGAAGGACTGCAGTCTCTTGTTTATGGAGCACGCCAACTATATAGGAGCGTTTCAATGAATCCACGCTTTTATGAAGTAGACAGGTTAACCTGTTTTTCTCTGGGGCATGTATCGTTGAAGTGTGCGACTGTCTGTAAAACATCGTTCTGTGCGCCTTGGTTGAAGCGTACAACGGAGCTTTGCGGCATGGTTCGTCTAGGCGAATGTCCCAGGTGAGTATGGAAAGGAGGTTATTTAGAGGATATATTGGTCTTATATATATCTAGTATACCTTTGTTTTTATTGTGTTTTATTGTAGACAGCCCTCCGCGCGATGCGAAGATTTTGAGTTCGACTAAGCGCCGACCCAGGGAGGCGGCTACAGGGGATGCGCGAGTAGACGACAGTCGCTTGTGAACCACTCTGGTATAATCAGCATGTGGTACCAGCGCGAGTCTGCTTTGATACGTATCACGGATTATTCCCAGTCTGTCCGGACAATTGTTTATATTGCCCTAATGGATCTAGCCCGATATGGCTTGGGGTCACGTGACGGTGATTGTGAATACGCAGGGGCCGAGTGACCGCCTGGTAGTAGCCCAGTATAATGAAACGAGCAATCCAGACTCCGTTGATTGTGATGATAAACAGTGTTCTTTGAGTGTGAGACTAGTTTGTTATTATCTATCTATCTGTCTTTTATAGAGAATTTGAGTCCTGAATATAATCTCCTGCATAACTACCCTGAGGCAGCATCCACATGTGGTTGACATGATGTGGGTCACTGTGTTTCCAATCTATTTCTGTCCACCCTGTTTGTGTGATCCCACTCAATGTGAAAATACTCTTTCCTGCTTCTTGCAGTGCCCTCAACTTCAGTGTCAACATCGCACCCTGTTTCTCTGCCAGTGAGTGCATGTCATCTGCATATACTGTATGCCCCCCAGATATGTCCTCCTCTGCTTCCTAGCCCATGAGGGGTACATCTCCCTGTCTCTACATGTCCTATGTCCTATTTCTGCCCCATTGACCCTGCTCTGGGTGTATCTGTTTCCTTTTCGTCCCTTGTATCTCTCTCCCTTGGTGGGCACCTTACATACATATAGGCCACTGTAGAGTTGCTCTAGATAATTAATACCTAAAAGCCTGCACGCACAGGTCCTTTTCTCTGGCAGGATCTAGGGCAGTCGTTCGGCAGAGCTAGAATTGGTTCTGTGACTTGGCAATGTATGAACAAAAATAGAATGTGAACAAAATATGGTATGATATGACAGGGATGTGACCTTGATGAGACATGAATGTGTCACACTGACTAAGACTTGGACTTTGACTTTGGGCTTGAATACAATAGTCTAGACATTTCTAGACTAGCTTTGACTTGGACTTGGAGACTTGACTTGGGGCTTTAACTTGTGAACTTGTTATTACAGAGGTGAGCCAGAGGCCTTTATATACAAAAACCAAGCAATGATGTGAAACAATGTGAGAGGTTGGCTATGTCAGTTGAATGACAAAGCACAAGAACAAAGTATACAAAAGAGCAAACTATGGAGAAACTCTGGAGAAATGATACAGCATCGAGGCTGCGTGAATAGGGGCTAGGGGCTATGATAGGGGGAGGCTAACAAAAAAGGTAAGGATGATGAGTAACAATGAGAAAAGACTAACAGAATAGGAAACAGGTCTGAGTCATGCCAAGAAAAGGGGAAATATATAAAAGAAACAATAAGGAAGTCCACCAATAAACATCTAACAACCTTGTCCACTACTCCTGAGGGGCCTTAGGATGAGTCAGGGGACTGAGTCATCTTGGTGTATTTCCAGGTCACAGGCAACATATCTTCTGCAATTTCTCCAGTATCTAATCCAAGGATAGGGGTCTGGGAGTAGGAGGACTAATGGGTATATGGTTGTACACTCTCATTTTGTGATTAAGAGTGAGTCGAATGGAGTGGGTGGGATAATCAGGATAGGATGGTGCCCTGAACTCTGCCTTGTATTCCACTCTACTCCTATCACAATATGCTGGTCTAGACATCATTCTAAGAAATATGTATGGTTCTTGACTTTCTGGGAAATAGATTGCATCTCCTATTGCATATGACTGAGTGTAGATTGGATGGGATCGTCTTCAGAGTGAGAAATGTGCTGGTGGGGGTATGCAAAGATAATGATATGTTAATAGTTCTGCCTGGATGCATGTGTCCTGGGTGTTGTAGCATTGCATGGGACTGAGCTCTGAAGAAGACATGATGACAAATTGAGAGTCTGAAGATTGGAGTGCTGAATAGAATGGTTGGCTGTGTGATGTGGTGACAGTGAAGGTGATATGGGATGAGTACCATTGGACTCTGATTTGGAACATGGTTGAGATCAATCGCTTTACTATCACTGCCATGTCTCGATCTGCTGTCTCTACATATATGTGCGGTACTTTTGGATGTACTTTTCCAATATTTCTAATACTACTTTTGTTCATTCCGGTGCTCCCTTATTCCTAAGTATATCTCCTAAGTCTGTCAGGTACCTGGACTGCCAATGATGTGTGGGCCAAGTATTATAGTAATAGTGCTAGCTTCATGATGCTGGTGGGAAAAGGCCAAGTCCTGCAGGCTGGTCATAGTGGCTTGGCTTTAACGTGCTCATGCATTGTGCCCTACTTTCTGTGTGTGCCACTGATTTGGGACAGAAGAGATACCCGGGAGAGTGCTGAAAGTGTCAGCCCGACTAAAGGACTTTAGACAGGAGAAAGGAGGACAAGAAGATGTAAACCTAGTTGATTTCCAGAACAAAGAACAATTTACATATATTCACTACTTATATAGGTTAAGAAGTGAGATGTGGAACAGGGTGGCACAAGAAATGGAGAACAATAAGGTATGAAGAATCATGTGGAGGTATTGTCTACAATGATCAAGAATAGAACAAGGAATGTGGATGACAATAGAACAATGAAGTATGACCGAGAACAAAAGAGTGAGTGAGAATAGAACAATGGAAAATAGCTGAATATAAAACAATAGGGCCATGACTAAATAATAGGCAAGTAGTAAATGTCCCAAAGGGGATCGGTTATAGGGAAGGAAGGGGAATGAAAGAATGGCAATGAATAGAGGGGGTGAGATGAGGAAAGTGAACCAAATGATGAGTCGAATGTACTGAGCTGAGACCACCTACTAGTGAGGAATGACTTGTCACTGGTGTGGGATTAAATGGTAAGGGTTGATGGGTCAGTATTACTGAGTAAACTGGAGCTCGGTATCCTGGACTTGACAAAGTCCATTTCTCTGCATATATGCACTTCTCTGTGCTCTCAACCCTATATCTCCTCCTAATTCCTCCCTAATCCCCTATCTCCTCTGTCTCTTATCTCAACAGTTTGTGCATATTGTTAAACCCTGCAGTGAAGAAATGTCAAGCCAAGATGAATTCCAGGTGATGAAACAAGGGTGTGAACTTTTGCTTCCAGTACCTAATGTGCAAAGATGGAAATGAGGAATGTTGGGAATGTTGGAATATATACGAATGGATACAAAATGTACCATCTTGGGGCCCTTGAACCATTTGGAAGAATCCTCTGTGTATTTGATTGATGGAACTAATTTTCCAAGGGAAGCTGTTGACAAATTTTGACCTGGAGCATGGGTGATGTTTGTTATGGCCCATGCCCCCAATAAACCCATATTAGTCCTCACAACCACCTGCACTTTTTCCAGGACTTTCTAACCATTAGAAGTCTGGAAAGATTCCTTTGCATAAATCCATTGCATCAACCTGAAGTTCTGCAATCCCGAACTCCTGCAATTCCATGACCTAGGTTCTGCTCCTTGATAAATGATGCACAGGATCATTGTGTACCTCACTCCCTTGTTCTCCCTTTTCTAATATCCCCTTTTATTCTTTTCCCCCCTTGTCTTTACTTGGCAATAGATAGTACAAGGATTAACTACATGTATATAAACCCCCAGTCAACTGGACTATTTGCCAGTATGAATGTCTACTTAATCTGCATTGTAGTTTCTGATTCATTTCTGGTAAACTTTCCAGCTTTCTGAAATTAGGGACAGATGATTGAGGAGGGTGCAACACATAAGTTGAAGCCAAGTCCCTTTGACCTTGAACACTCAAACGACTAGTCGTAACAATATAATACCATGACCAACCTAAGTCTCCGGTGCTCCTGTCTTTCCACCTTCTATCCATGAATCCATGATCCCTAATCCTTTTGCCACTGGAGTCTCAACCCCCCTCAGGGAAACCCTTTAAAAACCTCCAGAAACCCCTCCAGAGGTATCCTGCTAAGCGCCTGACATGCAGATTTAACACTATCCTTGGATGTCAAGTGCATGTACTGAGTGTCTATAATTTGGCAGTGTTGACCAAGTAAATCAGACTACGTCCATGCCCAAGTGTCCAAGCCACATGCAAGTTACTTGGTATGCCAGTTTTGGCTTGGCACATCCACCATCCACATTCCTTGCCCTCATCCCTCATTCACCTTACCTCAATCACCAACCATTAATCCTACCCCATTCCACTCCTCATTCCTTGATCCACCTCACCTTGGGACTTCCTGTCCTTGTTTTATCCTTGGTCACAACCATTGTTTTATAGTTGGACACTCCCTATTGTCTTATCCCTGGCCACATTTCTATTATTCTATCCTTTATTGTTCTATTCCTGTTTTCATTCCCTCATTCTAATTTTACTTATTTTGGACAATACCCACATGCTCTGCATACCTTATTGTCCCACATACCTTATTCCACATGTTGCCTCTTAAACCCATATAAGTAGGGCATGCATGTACATATTTCCTCATTCTGGGTATCGATTAGGCTTAGGCCCTTCTACCTTCTCCTGTTCTGTTAAGCCCTCTACTTGGGCCAGCATCATCAGCATCCCCCCGAGTACCCTGTCTGTTGCAAATCAGTGGCACACATAGAAGAGTAGGGTGCAATGCATGAGTATGTTGAAGCCAAAGCCACTACTTCTGGCCTGCAGGACTTGGCTGTTCCTATCTGACATCTCAGCATTCCCAAAGCTTGACATTGGATTGGATACTGGAGAAATTGTGGAAGATATGTTGCCTGTGACCTGGAAAGAACCCCATATTCAGATGTTTATCCAGGAATTCATATAGGGCTTCTAATTCTGACTGGGAAAGGGAGTAGAGTAGTGGATGAGGTATTTTGGAACCATCTTCCACAGTAATTTTGAGGTTGTAAGGTCAGTGGGGTCCTAGAGTGTCAGCTTTTATCTTACTAAAAATGTCAGAAAATTTGTGATACTCTTTTGGGATGTTCTCTAGGTCAACTGGGTCAAGAGGAATGGATGGAATGAAAGAGACCTTGGCCAAATATGCTGAGGTGGTGCCGATGGTCGAAAGGTCAAGGTTGAAAACTTGCAAGCCTTCTAGTTTGCAAGCACTTACAAAGGCGGCTGCATTGACTAGGGGTATGCATGGAGCTTCCAATTTCAGAGAGGATCCTGGTTGAGGCTGTGGAGCAGCTGCAGGTGCTGGCTGAACCAAAGCTATTGGGACACACCTAGGGTCATTAGCAATTTTTGGAACATAATGCTGCCCAGTACCCAATCAATCAATGGATTATAGCAGGTGAGCCAGTCATGACCAAGTCCTACCAACACAGATGAGTCTAGTAACATGACATACAGATTGACGGACTGGAGTTGTCCTGACAGAAATCTAATAGGCATTTCTACAGATTCAGTAATGACCAAATTAGTAGTACTATCAAAGAGTTTAAGAGGAATTGGCTCAATAGAAGTAGTAGGGATTTTATGTTTCTGAACATAAGAGGATTAAATGAAGCTATGAGTAGACCCTGAATCGATTAGGCATTGAAAAGGGATTACTGAGGAACTCAGCACCACATCATAAGATAGAAGGATTATTAAAGATTTGGTATTAAGAAGAGCAGAAGCTAGCACTTGCCAAGTCAATGCAACTCCTGGCGTGCTGAGGGGCTGGAGAGTTGCTGACTAGTTTTTTGACCTGGTCACCTCAGCTGATTTCTCAGCTTTTATGTCCAAGGCACTAGTTGCCTTGGAGGTTGTGGATCTAGTTTGTGAGGAGATAATGTAAGAAGTGTAACATGGAAAATAGTTTGATTCTGAATATACTGTCAGGCATCAAAAATGCCAATGATTGTGGACCTGGTGAGTACTATTGCAGTAGTACCAACTTCACAATGCTGGTAGGAATTGGCCAAGTCCTGTGGACCAAGCAGGGTGGCTTGGCTTCATGTCAAGTGCACATACTGATTATTGGGTAACTCAGCAGTGCCAACCAAATGATCTGTCTAATTTCATGCACAAGTGACCAAGCCACATACAAGTCACTTGGTATGTCAGTCTTGGCTTGGCAAGTTGGTCTCAGCTTGGCACGTCAGTCTTGGCTTGGCAAGTTGGTCTTGGCTTGGCACATTCATCATACACATTCCCCATTCCTATTCCTCATCCACTCTTCATTCATTCATTTTCCATTATTACCACACTGTTTATCCTTTATTTCTCAGCCCATTTTACCTCAGGACATTTTACTATTGTTTTATTTTTAGTCATGACCCTATTGTTTTATATTTGGTCACTTTCTATTATCTTATTCTTGGCCACATTCCTATTATCTTATTTTCATTGTTCTATTCTCGTTTACATTCCTTTATTCTATTCTGGATCATTGTGGATAATACCTCCACATGTGGTTTGGGTCACCCATTGCTATGTACTCTGCTCTCATCTATCTGGACATGTATGAGAATTATGAATCCACCCTAAGGTCTACTGTACCTAGCTGAGGGCTTCTCAGAATTGCTTGATACTGAGCTGTCTGCATTAAACTTTCCTGAAAAACAATACCAACAATATTTTGCCTCCGAATACCCCACACAAACAAGGACATGCTTCACGTATCTGTTTTGGAACTGTAAAAGAGGTAACCCAAGAACTGTGACAAAACTTTAGTGTAAAGAAAGCCTAATCAAGTTCTCTGACAAGACGACAGCAAGCTAATGCCTGTCCAGGTTGATGTCCAAAAAGAATTGGTTAGAGGGGGCCTTGGCAGGTGACTTGTCAATTATGTATAGGAATAATAGTTTATGTTCATAAACTATTATTCTACCCTTGCCTAGGATTATTTCCACGGATGTTTATGAGCCATGCTTCTGCACTGACCTTTATGTAACAGCTATTATATACATAAGCCCAGGAATTTGTTGTACCAGTTGGTCTGAGAACTTGACCCAGGAATTTGGTGCCATTTTCTGTGTATTAAGTAATTGACACCCAATTATGGTTCCTTGTGGGTCCAAATAGAAATAGGCAAAAAATATATGTTTTTGAAGTTTTTCCTTGGACTTGAGGGATTGTTATTTAAGAGTTAATTACTATAAGTAATTCACTTTTAAATGGCCAGCCAAATTTTATTATATTTTTTGGTAGTCAATTCAAGACTGATCTGTTTTGAATGTTTTTCTGAGTAAGAGAGGTTTGGAATCCAATATACTGATCCTGGTTCAGTGGCCCTTCATGTCCAGTGGAGAATTCCTGATTCCCCAACAGTATTGTAGGGACTCTGCATTCCTACATATGTGCTATTACCAAATGAAGAATGCAGATTGTGTCCCAAATAAACCTCACCTTCTCACCTCCTTTCCTCATGCAAATGTTATGTATTTGTTCTCTTGCTCTGTCAGAGTGGCTGATCAGGTCTAATCTGATCTACCATCTATGATCCCACTCTGTTGGTATATATTTTATGTTGGTTATGCCATTTATTCATCCAACAAATAAAAATAAAATCGCACCAGTATACTGAGGGTGAACAGTTCCCAGTTAGAGGGAGCTCCCAATCATTTTTTGTTCCATTTTCATCAGAGAATGAATTAATGGAAAACTCCCAAGTGTGTCTGGCTTAGACAAGTGGTAACAAACCTGTAATTAAGGGGAAACTGTCAAGTCCATGATACCGAGCTCTGGTTCATTTGGCACTACTGACCGAATGACCCTTACCATTTAATCCCACATACCAGTGACAAGTCATTTCTCCCTAGTATGAGGTCTCAGCTCAGTAGATTCAGCACATTGTTTGTCCACTCTCCCTACCTGTTAGGAACCATATGCTGGCATGCCTGACTATTCATTTCAGCCTGCTCAGCCCAACTATGCCTTCACTTGCCTATTCAACTATACACCCTCAGCCCACAGACTATATATGCCCCTCATGTATCTGTCCTGGCATCACATGCTCCTCTCAATACACTCCACTTATTTACGTCAAGCTCCATATGCTTGCAATTCCATTCTCACTTCATTTATATTTAATATCCTTTCATGTTCTGGTCCACTTTCATTTATTTGCAATTCCATTCTATCTCTTATATCTGATCTGCTACTACATTCCTTATAGGGTAACTCCATTGGGAATTGGAATGACATGTCACCCCTCATTGTCACAGAGGAGATCAAGATTGGGATATAGTATTTCTGTTCTCACTTTTCACGATCCTCAGCTTTCTCATCTATCATAGGAATCTAGTCAACTCCTCGTAGATTTTAAAGTAGTATAAAGGTCTTGTACATTCAGTAGTTCAGTCCTCAGTCAGATAATTGACTTTGATTTCAACTAAGCCTTTCTTCTGTCTTGTGATTCTAAAATTAGGGACCAGTGTGATCTGGTGGGCACAACACACAAGTTGAAGCTGTACCCTATTCTGAACCTTGCCATTGTTTACCTTTAAGAGATATTATGTTTAATTACAATTACATTATTCCTTCACATCATAACAGTACCCGACCCCCTCTAGGGAATGGCATGGGTTGGGCCAACCCATACGGGTCACCAGGTTGGGTGTCCTTGGATGCAAGTGTGGGTCAAGCCAAGAGCACCCACAACCTGGCCCAACCCACAGTGTCATGCATGCGTGTATGACACCCACACATGCACACAGTAGACACGGACAACACAGATGCACCGTATGTGCCATACAGTGACTCACAAAACTGAGACAATGTTTGGTGCTTTTGGACTATTCATTGAATAGCTTTGAATGTAAAACATATATGAAAAAGGTGTTGGTGCATCAAAGAAAGAATATGATCAGGGCTATGCAACCATTAAAAATTATGTGATTCCGATCAGGGGTGATGAAGACATGGGCAATTCAAATCAAGGGCCCATTGACTCAGTTTTGTGAGATGGTGTCAGAACAATCAGAATCTGATTCTCCATCTATTATATAACATGCAACCCTTGATAGATGGTTACCATGGTAACCTTATCTTTCATGAGAACTCAAATTAAGGTATTTAATCCCCTCCAACATGTCCAGAACTTCACTACACCCCAATGCACCCCACTTCCTCTGCTCAAAAAGAAAATATCCTCTCCTTGGCCCCTCATGGTCATTACACTCGCACTATTGCCTCAAGACTTGGCCTCAGCCAGTCTACAGTATCCAGGACTCTCAGAACTCTCCATCCCAACCAGCCCTGCTCCTCTGGAGATCGTCCCCCCAAGTTTTCCTCTAGAGATCAACATTCTATTTTATCACAAATTGCTACTGGCAGAGCTACCAATGCTACTCAGGTCACCAAACACATCAATACAATTATCCCCCACCCAGTCTCCTCAGAAACAGTCAGAAGACTCCTCAGGAAACATTCATTCAAGGCTGTGGTGAAGAAGAAAAAGCCCTTCCTCAGTGCAAGGCATAGACAGCTGAGGTTGGCCTTTGCTTTGAAGCACAGAGAGTGGACTGTAGAGGACTGGAAGAGGGTCATTTGGTCAGATGAGACCAAAATCAACAGGTTTGGGTCAGATGGGAGGCAGTGGGTCTGGAAACAGAAGGGGGAGGGGTTGATTGAGAGAGAGGTACAGGGGGACAGTCAAGTTTGGAGGGGGAAACATTATGGTATGGGGGTATATGGGATGGAATGGTGTTGGCCAGCTTGCAGAGATTGAGGGGAAGATGGATGCTGATCAGTTTGTATCTATTTTGGAGGACCACCTGCTTCCCAGCCTGGAGGAAAGTGGAATTCCTGAAGAACAGGTAATTTTTCAATGGGACAATGACCCAAAGCACAAGTCAAAGAAGGCCAAGAACTGGATGGAAAACAACAATATCACTCTCCTTGACTGGCCTGCACAGTCTCCAGACCTGAATCCTATTGAGCACCTCTGGGATCATGCAAAAAACAGGCTTAAGGAGTATCCAACACTACCCAAGGGAGTTTGGCAAATTTGGGAGAGAGTAGAGGAGGTATGGAATAACAGGTGTGTCAGAATTTGATAGAGAGTATGCCTAGAAGACTTGAGGCAGTAATTAAGGCCAAGGGGGGCAATACCGAGTACTAGAATTGCAACTTACTATTTCTCTGATACCCTCTCACAAAACTGAGTCAATGGACTCTTTATTTGAATTACCCATATCTTCATCACCCCTGACCGGAATTACATAATTTTTCAATGGTTGCATAGCCCTGATCGGATTCTTTCTTTGATGCACCAAAACCTTTTTCATATATGTTTTATATTCAAAGCTATTCAATGAATAGTCCAAAAGCACCAAACATTGACTCAGTTTTGTAAGTCACTGTATGTGCTGTACGTGCCATATGTGCTGTATGTGCCATATGCACCATACATGCCACATGCATTGTATGCATTGTATGCACCTGTCAAGTACATGTACCAAGACTCGTTTTGTAGGGTGCAAACTTGCATCTCACTCCTGAGAGACCAATCTCAATATATTGTAATTATATATCGATTTTCGTATTATTCTGTGTGCTTTTGAATTCTGAAATTTTCTCACTTTTATTTGTATTTTTACCCTCAATATTGAGGGAGTTATTCATTTTCTACTATGTACGCTACTTACAGGCACTTGTCCACGCATGACGCGACTAGCGTGGCCAGCTCCCTGGATTGGGACCGGCAGCCTGGCTCAAACCTTCGATAGGGTCAAGGGCTGGTTGCAGGGTATATGTGGGTGAAACACAACCCGCGCATGCCTCCCTCCTCAGTTGTTGACTACACTGAGGAGGTGAGTTATATAATATATTGTACAAGCCTTTAAGGCTAATTTCTCTTTTCTTTTTGTAAGATAAAATAAAATAGGTATATTTTCCGAATATACAACAAGTTGTTGACTACACTGAGGAGATAAAATAAAATAGATTGCCTATAAATTCTTCAAACCTACTGCAATTTGCTCATAATCTCATCAGGGTTATGGGCCCCGCAGACCAAACAGAGAAAGTCCCATTGACCATGGGAAGACTAGCTACATATGGATCAAACTGGTCCCTGTGGAGAGCTCAACTCATGAGTTATTTCGAGTCTAAAAATCTATTGAAACATATAGAAGGCAAAGCCGATAGACCACCAGATCCTCCCACTTTTCCCAAGGCACATGTCCTCACAGATGATGAGGAGGCCAAGGTAGAGAAGGCTGAGGAGAGACTTGAAAAGTGGCTGGCTAGAGAGGGGCTCGTCAAGACTCAAATATTGGCATCCGTGTCAGAGTCACTAGCTTTAATGCTAGAAAAGAAAAAGAATGCAAAGGAGATCTGGGATACTCTGGTAACTGAAATGACGAAGAAACCAAAGATGGTTGTCACCAACATCCAGAGACAACTCCGGAACATGAAGTGCTCGGAGGATGATGATCTCAGAGAACACCTTGATAGGGCTCAAGATCTCTATGCAAGACTCAATGACATGGGAGCTAAGATCTCTGAAGAAGAATTCCTTGATATTATACTATCCTCATTGCCACCTTCCTATGAATCAGTCATGAATGCCCTCACGACATCTCTTGAAGAAGTCGGAAAGCCTTTGGATCTGGACAATATCATCCGGGTACTTAAATCACAATATGATAGGCGTAGGACATTGTCCCTCACTCATGAGGATCAAGGTTTCGTGGGTACTGCAGATAAAAAGGCGTATATATGCATCAACTGCAAAAAGCCGGGACACACAGTTGAGATGTGTTGGGCTAAAGGCGGTGGCAGAGAAGGCCAAGGGCCTAGGCAGAAGAAAAGATCTAGATTCAAAAAGACAAAAGGAAAAGGGAAAGGAAAGGCCAAAGCCAATGTAGCGGATGAAGATGAGTCTTCCGGAGGAGACGATGATGGATCTATGGCATTCATCAATTATGATTGCGCCACCTTCATCAGAGACGGAACCGGCGACACTATTATCTTAGATACAGGAGCTAGTTCTCACATGACGCCTCATAAGAACATGCTTGAGAACTATAGAAGCTTCCCCACACCACATACAATTCGAGCAGCCGACCAAGGCAGCTTTGATGCATACGGAAGCAGTCAACTCAAGATAACTACTAGAGTGAGAGGGAAAGCAGTCATATTGACATTGAAAGAAACACTATATGCTCCTAAAATCGCCTTCACCCTTATTTCCATTGGCCGATGCGATGATGCCTGTAACCGGACAGAATTTGCATCACAAAAATGCACAATAAAGAATTCGTCTGGCCATATTTTATTACAGGCACCTAAATTACATGGCCTATATCGTTTGGATAACCAGTCAACTCAACATTCCACTAAGCTATGCTTAACCGCCATCGAGACACATCGTAGGCTAGGGCATATATCTTACAAGACCCTTAAGCGCCTGATGGATCGTGGCATGGTTTACGGCCTAGAGCTATCACAGGCTAGAGACAAATTCACCTGTGATGCGTGTATTAAAGCTAAGATTACACGTAAACCGCTCCCAAATGAATCAAGTGAGCGCTCAAAGAAAATCGGTGATAAAATATTTTCCGATGTATGGGGACCGGCAAGACATGTCACAATTGACAAAAAGTCTTACTATGTTTCCTTCACGGACGATCACTCAAGGGAATCAGTGCTCTACCTAATGAGCACTAAGGATCAAGTCTTTGCCAAATACAAATTGTATGAGGCAATGATGCTTCGGCAGAGGAATGCGTGCATCAAAACACTCCTCTCAGATAGAGGGGGTGAATATACAAGGGCTGAATTCAATAACTACCTAGACAAGCAAGGTACTCAACACAGATATACTGTTCACGACACCCCAGAACAGAATGGAGTCGCCGAGCACCTAAACCGCACATTGGTCGAAAAGACCCGTGCAATGCTTCTAGATTCCAATCTCCCTAAGTCATTATGGGGATAGGCCATTCAGCATGCCAACTACCTTAAAAATTGCACGCATACACGATCTCTACCGGACAAGACACCCTATGAGATGATTCATCATCAAAAACCGAACTTACAAGATGCTCACAAATGGGGGACGGATGTCTATGTCAAAATCAGACAAGACGATAAATTGCTATCTAGAGCCAAGAAAGCTAAGTGGATCAGTCACTCCGCTCAAAGCGATGGCCACTGTATATATTGGCCGGATAGTCGACGGGTATCTGTGGAGCGGAATTTTATATTTGAGGCACCAAAATTGCCCTCAATCACTCCTATTTTACCTACAGATGATTGCACAATTATTGGGCCAAAGGCCATTAAATACAGGCCTATACCACCCACGCCGGCACCTATTCAGGCACCAGTACCATCACATGACCTATGGTCAGGTGAGAGCCGCATAGAAGAAGATCAGAAAATTTGCAACCAAGTCAAATAGATGTGAGCAGACCTGAAGAAGCTCCTCCACTCAGAAGAAGTGAGAGAATTCGCTTATTACAAGAAAGAGCTTCAAGGACTGGCTCCGGTGATAAATCTCAAGCTGGAGAAGCCGCACATACAAATTTAACCACCCTCGCTTGCAAAGACGTTGAGGATGATATACTCAACGATATCGCACACAGTTCTGATTTTTATATTCAAAAGAACGGAAGCAACAAGGATATATGCGACTACCTAGCAATAAGCACCGAACCAATTAGTGCCGAAGAAGATGATTTTGCCTATCTATCAAATGATTTGCAATTACCTACGACAACTAAAGATGCCCTTAGTAATCCTACATGGAAGACAGCCATGGACACTGAGATCCGATCTCAAATCGACAAAGACACATGGGAACTCACTAAACCCCCTCCAGGTGTGAATATAGTCGGTAGCAAATGGACTCATGTGATGAAACATAATCAGAAGGGCAATGTAGTACGTGCAAAATCAAGACTTGTTGCTCAGGGCTTCACACAAACTTTTGGAGTCGATTATGACGAGACTTATGCACCAGTCATTCGTATGACATCTTTACACATTACATGTGCAATAGTGGCTAGAAATAATTGGCCCATACATCAAATGGACGTAGACGTTGCATATCTAAATGCACCGCTCGAGGAACCTATCTATATGCGCAAGCCCCCTGGATATTTTGAGGAATAACATGAAAATGTATTATTGCTAAAGAAATGCATATATGGGCTCAAGCAATCGGGCAGAGAGTGGTATAAGTGTTTATCGAATGCCCTTTATTCTATTGGATTTACAAAATCAGCCTCAGACGCTGCGGTATTCTATAGACATCAGGCAAACAACTATGCCATCATTGGAGCTGCCGTAGATGATCTCACCATCACTGCTACGGACGACTCTATATTGCAAGGCATCAAGGAAGATCTCGAAGCCATCTTCAAGATGAAAGCTCTTGGAGAAATCCACTGGCTCCTTAACCTGAAGATCGAACGGGATAAAACAGCCGGAACGATCAGCTTCTCCCAAGAAGCATATATTGACAAGATACTTGATTGATTTAACCTACAAGATGCCAAAACACATACCACTCCATTAGATCCTACTTCAAAATTATCTAAAGAGCAATGCCCGACTACTGAAGCCGACAAGAAAAACATGGAAAAGATTCCTTACCAACAGGCGATTGGTTCACTCATGTAGGCAGCAGTAGCTACCTATCCAGATATTTCATTTGCTGTTTCATTATTATCCCAGTTTCTAGAGAACCTGGGAATTGCTCATTGGAATGCAGTTAAAAGAGTATTTAAGTACTTAAAAGGCACGAAAGATAAAAAATTAGTCTTAGGGAAGAGTCGAGATGGCCTAGTAGGATACTCGGATGCTGACTGGGCTTCACAAGACCACAGACACTCAATATCGGCCTACATATTCCAAATTGACTCCAGGAGCATCTCATGGAGCTGCCAGAAGCAGATGATAGTGGCACTCTCATCTACTGAAGCAGAATTTATTGCTATGACTCATGCCACAAAAGAAGCCATTTGGCTCAAGAACTTCATAACTGAAGATTTCCAGCCTATTAAAAATCCTATTAAAATATATGCTGACAACCAATCAGCTATTAGTATAACTTATGGTAATCAGCAGCACTCGAGGACTAAACACTTCAACATAAGACTCTATTTCATTCGAAATACGATTGAGGGGAAGAAGATTACAATCGAATACCTCCCAACCGATCAAATGCTTGCAGACATCCTCACAAAGGGTTTACCAGGACCCAGAGTGAAGATTCTCACCGAAAAGCTCAACATATATTGAGCTTGAGGGGGCATGTAGGGTGCAAACTTGCATCTCACCCCTGAGAGACCAATCTCAATATATTGTAATTATATATCGATTTTAGTATTATTCTGTGCGCTTTTGAATTCTGAAATTTT
>QLPG01007599.1:0-18010 GCA_003314385.1 Gomphus sp. MG54 | reverse complement strand
GTTGTTGACTACACTGAGGAGGTGAGTTATATAATATATTGTACAAGCCTTTAAGGCTAATTTCTCTATTCTTTTTGTAAGATAAAATAAAATAGGTATATTTTCCGAATATACAATAAGTTGTTGACTACACTGAGGAGATAAAATAAAATAGATTGCCTATAAATTCTTCAAACCTACTGTAATTTGCTCATAATCTCATCACGTTTATTCAGCAGTGCCGACTGAGCAGCCATCCTACGCTCACACTCAAGTGTCCACGCCGCATGCATATCACTTGGTAAGCCGGTCTTGGCTCAGCACATCCACCACCCACACACCTACTCCTCACTCCTCGGTCCGTCTCACCTTGGGACTTTCTGTCCTTGTTTTATCCTCAGTCACAGCCCTTGTTTTATAGTTGGGCACTTTCTATTGTCCTATCCTTGGCCACATTTCTATTATTCTATCCTTTATTGTCCTATCCCCGTTTTACATTCCTTCATTCTAATTTTACTCATTGTAGACAATAACCACATGATCTGCATACTTTGTTGTCTCACATTCCTTATTCCACATGTTGCTTCTTAACCTATATAAGTAGGACATGCATGTACATATTTCCTCATTCTGGGTATCAACTAGGCTTAGGCCCTTCTACCTTCTTCCCCTCTGTTAAGTCCTCGACTTGGGTCGGCATCATCAGCATCCTCCTGAGTATCCATCTGTTGTAAATCGGTGGCATGCACGGCAAGTAGGGCATAATGCTCGAGTATGTTGAAGCCAACGCCACTACTCTTGGCCTGCAGGACTTGGCCATTGTCCGCCTGACCTTTCGGCAGTCCTGAAGTCCATCAGTACCCAAAGCTTGACAGCGCCATATATGCCATATGTGCCGTATGCATTGTATGTGTGCAAGTGCGGTGTGCACCTGACACCCAATCACCCATGGGCAAAAACCCATGGGTTGATGGGTTTGGGCTTCCCATGGGTCGGGTATGGGTCACCTACATTTGACCCATGGGTGACCCATGCTGTTCCCTAACCCCCTCTATTCCCTATTGTTCATTTCCTCCCCATCCTTTCCCTTATCCATTTCCCCCTCCAGACATGTATTATTCATCTATTACTTCGGTCATGGCCATTGTTTTATCTTTGGCCATTGTCTATTGTTCTATTCTCATCCACTCTCTCATTATTTTATTTTTGGCCACATCTCATTATTCTATTCTTGATCATTGTAGACAATACCTCCACATGATTCTTCATACCTTATTGTTCTCCATTCCTTATGACACCCTGTTCCACATCTTGCTTCTTAACCTATATAAGTAGTGGATGTATGTAGATAGTTCCTCACTCTGAATATTGACTTGGTTTACCTCCTCTTGTCTTCCCTTCCCCCATCTGAAGTCCCTTACTTGGGCCAACACTCTCAGCACTCTCCCGGGTCTTTCTTCTGTCTAATTAGTGGCATGCACAGAAGAGCAGGGCACAACACATGAGCACATTGAAGCCAAGCCACCCCAATTGGTCTGCAGGACTTGGCCGATTCCCACCCACACTATCAGCATTGCCAAAGCCTAACAGAAACCCACTGAGCAAGTTGAATGAGTTGTCTCATGCCATATGGTGCCATTCATTGCTATAGCATTAAGCATACAGCCAGTTGGGTCAAACACAGCCAATTAGAATGTATGGATGAATGGTATACCAACAATCCTTTCAAAGCTTGGATGAAAATCCATTGATAGATCTGTTTGTTGAATTTTCAGGGTCAGATATGCTGTGATTTGAATGTTGAATTTGACAGCACACTGAAGTCCAAATTTTGTTAAACTCTGTGTTGGTCATCCGGGTATCACACAACAATGTGAAATGTACACTAACACACTGAGCTTTAGCTCTACTTGAAACTTTTGTGGAGTTTCTCCAAGTTCTATTTTCCAGTGAACACTGATTTGGACTTTGAGCACAGACCAAAGCATGTTTAAATCAATTGATTAGGGGCTCTGAGTCATTGTGGAGATTAGACCCTCAGTAAGAAGTTGTCTGAGCGCTTCTTCACCATGTAATAAAAAACAGCAAAGTGTGTTTGTTTTTCACTAATGATTTAATCTTATTTGGCAACAAACTATATGAGTCCCCTATGGGTTTATTGCTGAAACCACCTAATTTTTATAGCACGATGACATTTGAAATTAACAACATAATGACCACCAGGTTAATTATTAACTATTCATTGAAGCTGCATGATGTGCTAAATATATCCAACCTACAGAATCCCAAGAGTGTTGACTAATTTATCAACTTTGTGAAAACTTCAATATGGCAGTTCAAATTCCCCCATCAAATTTCTCATCCCAGATAATTAGGCTGCTGGAAGTAAACCTTCATTGAGTTTCTTTACAACCCTGATAGGCATGGTGATGTCCTCCTGTGCCCTGTAATTTCAATATGAGATTAGGGTAATGTTAAATCCATGTGTCAGGTGCTTAGAAATAATGATACCAAAAGATTCCATAGGTTTCCAAAGGATTCCCAAGGGGGAGAATAGGAGTTCCTAGGGCATAGGGGGTTGTGGGTCATAGGCTCGAGGACATAGAAACTGTAGGGTTGGAAAGTGGATGATTAAGCACCGGGACTTAGGGTGGTGGTCAGTTGCAGGTTGGACTTGTACAACTAGTCATTCAGATGTTTGAAGTCAGAGGGACTTGGCTTCAACTTATATGTTGTGCCCTCCTCAATCATCTGTCCCTAATTTCAGAAAGTCAGAAACAAGCAAGAGACTAAGTCAGAAGTAAGCCAGAAACTCAGTCAGAAGTAACCCGGAAACTAAGTCAGAAGTAAGCTGGAAACTAAGTCAGAAGTAAGCCAGAAACTAAGTTGAGAACTAGGATGAAAATTAAGTTGATATTTGTACTCCAGTCAACTAGGGGTCATATACATGTAACTTTCCTTGTATTTTCTACTGTCCTGTCAAGTATACATACTGAGTGTCCAGTAATTTGGCAGTGCCAATGTAGAGTTGCTCTAGGTAATTAATACCTAAAAGCCTACCTACACCGGTCCTTTTCTCTGGCGGGATCTAGCACAGTCGTTCAGCACAGCTGGACTAGGTTCTGTGACTTGTGAGAGGCAATGTATGAAAGAAGATAGAATGTGAGTGACTATGACAAGATGTGACAGGGATGTGACCTGATGAGATGCAAATGTGTCACACTGACTAAGACTTAGACTTTGGCTTTGGACTTGAATACAATAGTCTAGACGTTTCTAGACTAGTCTGCACTTGGACTTGGAGACTTGACTTGACTTGGGGCTTTAACTTGTGAACTTGTTATTACAGAGGTGAGTCAGAGGCCTTTATATACAAAAACCAAGCAATGATGTGAAACAATGCGAGAGGTTGGCTATGTCAGTTGAATGACAAAGCACGAGAACAAAGTATACAAAAGAGGAAACTATAGAGAAACTCTGGAGAAATAGTACAGCATTGAGGCTGCGTGAATAGGGGCTAGGGGCTATGATAGGGGGAGACTAAGCAAAAAGGTAAGGATGATGAGTAACAATGAGAAAAGACTAACAGAATAGGAAACAGGTCTGAGTCAAGCCAAGACAAGGGGAAACATATAAAAGAAACAATAAGGAAGTCTACCAATAAACATCTAACAACCTTGTCCACTACTCCTGAGGGGCCTTAGGATGAGTCAGGGGACTGAGTCATCTCGGTGTATTTCCAGATCACAGGCAACATATCTTCCACAATTTCTCCAGTATCCAATCCAAGGATAGGCGTCTGGGAGTAGGAGGACTAATAGGTATATGGTCATGCACTCCCATCCTGTGTTTAAGAGAGAGTCGAATGGAGTGGGCAGGATAATCAGGATGGGATGGTGCCCTGAACTCTGCCTTGTATTCCACTCTACTCCTATCATGATATGCTGGTCTAGACGTCATTCCAAGAAATATGTATGGTTTTTGACTTTCTGGGAAATAGACTGCATCTCCTATGACTGAGTGTAGATTGGATGGGATCATCTTCTGAGTAAGAAATGTGCTAGTGGGGGTACACGGAGATAATGATATGTTAATGGTTCTGCCTGGATCTGTATATCATGGGTGTTGTAGTGTTGCATGGGAAATGAGCTCTGAAGAAGACATGATGACAAATTGGGAGTCTGAAGATTGGAGTGCTGAATAGAATGGTTAGCTGTGTGATGTGGTGACAGTGAAGGTGATATGGGATGAGAGCCATCGGAGTCTAATTTGGAACATGGTTGAGATCATCCACTTTACTGTCACCGACCAAGCAGTCAGACTACATCCACACACAAGTGTCCAAGCTGCACACAAGTCACTTGGTATGCCAGTCTCGGCTCGGCACATCCACCATCCACATTCCTCGTTCCTATCCCTCATCTACTTTGTCCCATTCACCATCCATTAATCTTTGACCCATCTTCCCTTAGGACATCTGACCATTGTTTTATCCTTAGCCATGACCCATTGTTTTATAGTTAGGCACTCCCTATTGTCCTATCCTTGGCCACATTCCTATTATTCTATTTTCATTATCCTATCCCCATTTACATTCCTCCATTCTATTTTTGCTCATTGTAGACAATACCCCCACATGCTCTGTATACCTTATTGTCCCATATTCCTTATTCCACATGTCGCTTCTTAACCTATATAAATAGGACATGCATGTACATACTCTCTCATTCTGGATATCAACTAGGCTTAGGCCCCTTACCTTCCATTTCCCCTGTAAAGTCCTCTACTTGGGCTGGCACCTTTGGAACTCTCTGAGTATCCCTTCTATACCAAATTGGTGGCATGCACGGAAAGTAAGGCACAACACATGAGTACATTGAAGCCAAAGCCACTACTTTTGGCCTGCAGGACTTGGCCACTTCCCACCCACATCTTCGGCATTACCAATGATTGACATGTCCAGTCTGAAGACAAAGGGAAGGAGGAAATACAAGGGGTCAATAGAAATTAAAGAACAAGGGGGTTAGGTATGTGGTGATCCTTCGAGACACCTACTGCCTACTGTGAGGGCAGAACTGTGGTTATGGAATCATAGGAATTCTGGATTGTGGAACTTTGGTTGTTGGCAAGGAATCTCAGAAAGGATGGTCGAGGGATTATGCATGATAATCGCAGCCAGAAAATCCCCCAGGAATGGCATTAGTTATTCACTAGACCAGTCTAGGGCATGGACCATAACAGGTAATTTGGACAAAATCAATAACAAAAGTACATGGTTTATAAGACACTTCAAATGAGGGGCCTCTGAAGTGGCTTTCAAGGCATTCTCCATGTGCTGAATTGGACCATTTTGGAAGATTGTCAAATACACAACACCAAGCCTCAGTTCACTTGGTTGTACTGACCAAACGATCTCTACCGTTTAATCCCACACACCAGTGACAAGTCATTCTTCACTAGTACATGGTCTCAGCTCAGTACATTCAGTTCATCATTCGGTCCATTTCCCTTCATTCCATCCCCTCTACCTTTCTTATTCTTCTATTCCTGACCTTCTCCCTTTCTCGCTTTACCCCAGGACATTTTCTATTCACTTATTTTTGGTCTTGACCCTATTGTTTTATATTTGGTCATTTTCTATTGTTCTTTTTTCATTCAGACTCCTATTCTTGTATGCTCTGCCACATTTCATTGTTCTATTCTTAGGCATTGTGGACAATACTTCCACATGCTCTCTATACCTTATTCTTTTCTCCATGTCTTATGCCACCCTGATTCCACATCTTACTTCTTAACCTATATAAGTAGAGCATAGATGTAGATAATTCCTCATTCTGAAATCAACTTGCCATATGCCTTCTTGTCTTTCCTCCTCCAGTCTGAAGTCCTTTACTTGGGCAACACTCTTAGCACTCTTCTGAGTTTCTCTTCTGTCTGAAATCAGTAGCACACACAGAAAGTAGGGTTCAACACACAAGTAAATTGAAGCCAAGCCACCCTGATCGGTCTGCAGGACTTAGCCAGTTCCCACTCACATCGTGAAGTCAGTACTATTGCAATAGTACTCGGCCCACACATCATCAGCATTTTTGGTGCCTGACAAAGATTGATGCCCAGGTTGTGGGAATCCTGGAAGATGTTCACACTAAAGTCTTTATATTTATAATAGTTAAAGCTGAGCCTGGCCACCAACAGAGTAGGCCCACATCTCCTAGGAATCCTGAAGGATTGTTACTGTTATGGCCCATGCCCCCAATAAACCCACATTAGTCTCCCCAACCACCCACACCTTTTCTGGGACTTTCCAACCATTTAAAGCCTGAAACAATTGCTTTCCGCAAATATGTTGCATCAACCCAAAGTTCCAAAATCCTGAACCCCCGTGATTCCATGACCTAGGTTCTGCTCCTTTGATAAACGATGTGCAGGATCATCGTGTACCTCACTCCCTTGTTCTTTGTTCTCTATTAGCCCCTTGTACTCTTTTCTCCCTCTTGTCTTTAATTGGCAAAAGATAGTACAATGATTAGTTACATGTATATAAACCCCCAGTTGACTGGACTATTCACCAGTATGAATATTGACTTAATTCTGCATTGTAGTTACCAATTCAGTTCCAGTAAACTTTCTGACTTTCCAAATTAGGGACAGACAATCAAGGAGGGTGCAACACATAAGTTGAAGCCAAGTCCCTGTGACCTTGAACAACTCAAATGACTAGTCATATGACCTAATACCACGAACAGTCCTAAGCCCCTGGTGCTTCCTGTCTTTCTGCCCCTTCTGTTCCATTGGTGAACCCACCACCTCTAGTCCCTCTGCCTCCAGAGTATCAAGCCCCCTCTTGGAAACCATTTGGAAGCCTCCAGAAACCCTTCCAGAAGTATCTAGCTAAGTGCCTGACATGCAGATTTAACAGTTACAGAAATACTGATTTCCTGACTAACTTAAATCATATATATTAAGACAACATAATTGCAGATAGCCATCGTGTGACTATCTTGGCTGTCACTTGCAATATAGTGGTAGATATCATGAGAGTCGAGAAGGAAATAATCAACATGCAGAAAGACAGGTGTGAGATGTGATGGGTAGATACCTCCATTAGGCCTGCTGAAGCTAAGAATACCACCTTTTAAGTTATAAGATTTGGAAATATAGAAGGCAGCAATCATCATATGAAAGAACATCTCTTTGGGTTTGATGATCATTACCATGTTGTAATTTGCTCAATTGGTAGCATTGCAAGACTATGAGGCTACAATCAAAGAAGAAGAAACTAGTAAAGTTGTAAATCTTCAGTAAACCTCTATGACCAATCCCTAGTTATGTTATTGATGTGCAGGCATGAGATCAACTATGATAATGTGACCTGAGACATATCCAAAGCATACTTTGGATGTGGAGAGGGCATATGTATGGAAAATGCGGAAATCAGGGGGAATCCAGCAAGATTGCAGTGGTGAGTCAGTGAGAATCCAGTTGTTACTATATGAGATCAAGATCTGGGGCTCCCCAGGAGGAAAGAGATGAAAGTGGCCTGGGAAGACATGAGTGACTCTACTTCCATCTGGGAATTGGAAGGATTCGTGTTCAAGTAATGGTGTTGAATCACTACTGGTAGTGTCCCATATACGGACTGAGCCATCCTGCGAGCCAAACACGACATGCGTTCCATCAGATGAGAATGCAACGGACCTCACCCCATGTGAATATGACTCCAGTGTACGCTCCATCGCTCCGGTGGTCGTGTTCCATATTCGGACTGAGTGAGCGCTCGAGCCAGACACCAGACGCGATCCATCGTAAGAGAAGGCAATGGAGTTCACCCATTCTGAATGGCCAGTGAGTATATGCTCTACCTTCTCTTGAGATGCATTCCAAATGCGGACAGAGCCGTCGGAACAGCCCGACGCTACATGTCTCCCATCAGGGGAGAATGCAACAGAGTACACCGGACCTGAATGTCCCTTCAGTTTGCGCTCTATCTGTCCAGTAGCTGTCTTCCAGAGAATGACTGCGTTGTCGAATAATCCAGACGCAATGTATTTTCCATCAGAGGCGAAAGCAACGGAGTTCACCCAACCCGAATGACCCTCGAGTACATGCTCTATCTCCCCAGTGGTGGCATTCCAGACTCGGACAGTCTCGTCGAACGACCCAGACACGACTCGTGTTCCGTCAGGGGAGAATGCAATTGAAGTCACCGATTTTGAATGTACCTGGAGTGGCTGGTCTCTCTTTCCCCTGATCGCCTTCCAAATACGGGCCATCGTCGCGCGTGAACCAGAGAATACGCTTGCACTGTCACGTGAAAATGACCGCCGATCTACCGTCTCCAAATCGCTCGTCACATCCCAAATCCGGACTGTGCTGTCATCCGCCGCAGATGCCACGTATTTCCCGTCAGGAGAGAATGCGACAGACCTCACACCACTCGTATGTCCCTTGAGCACACGCTCTGTCTTCCCCGAAGCTACGTGCCAAATACGGACATCCCATGACCCAGACATGACGCGTGTAACGTCGGGAGAGAATGCAACAGACAACACCGCAGATGAATGTCCCTCTAGTATGCGCTCTAATTTCCAGCCATCTGTATTCCATATGTGGACTGAGTGGTCATAGGAACCAGACGCTATACCCATCCCATCACGTGAGAAGGCAACTGAGCTCACCCAATTTGTATGTCCCTTGAGTGTGTGCTCTACTGTCCCAGTTGTGACATCCCAAATACAAACATTGGTGTTACGCAACCCAGACACAGCATATTTCCCTTCGGGTGAGAACGCAACGCAGCATACCTGCGAATCAAGTTCTTGTATGCGCTTCATCTCCCCTGTTGTGGCATCCCATACCCAAGCAGTGGTGTCATCAGAGCAAGAGACAACACTTAATCCATCAGGTGAGAAGGCAACCATGTTGACGCACCGTGAATGTCCCTGGAGGATATGCTGTACCTCCCCTGTGCTAGCATTCCAAATTCGAATCGAGCTGTCCATGCAGCCAGACACAATTTGTGTCCCATTGGGTGAGAAGGAAACGGATGACACTCCATTTAGATGGCCCACCAGTATGCGCTCAATCTCCCCCGTAGTAGCAGTCCAGATGCGAACTGCAGAGTCGCCACACCCAGACACAACACGCGTCCCGTCAGGCGAGAACCCAACGGAGTGTACATATGAAGGGTGTGGCATGACATGCTCGAATGGTCCCCATGATCGAGCGATGCCCACCACTACTCTAGGTAAGTTACCAAACAATGTCGAATAGTGATGTCTTATCAGTGCGCTTTTAGGGATCCATGCGAGGGCAGAGCCATACGTGTTCAGGCAGTGATCTTTCATCGCCTCAAACGCCATCTGCAGGTAGCGACGAGCATCCTCGAGTAGTAGTAACCCATGGCGGGAATCAATCTTGGAGTATTTCTGGGAAAATGATGAGCTAAACTCCTCTACACTGTGGATCACTAACCGAGTTGGCTTCTTTTGCCATGCTAAGAGACCTCAGCCCAGATCCAAGCTCTCCCAGAGCACTCAGGCACTCAAGCCAGTGCAATAAGTGTATATTGGCGAATGTCCCAAGTTCTCTGAGCATCGGTAGAATGTCTGCAGATGGGGATGCAAGAGCCTCTACAAGATGGGAGGCCCAGTACAAGCATGAGTATCTGAGAGTCTCAGGAATAACGCTAGGATCAGGGATTTCATGGGCGAGTCCGACTATACCACGCTCAGGTAAATCCAAGATGTTGCGCCGGAGAGACGTATTCAACCTCTGGAGACACTTGACGGCCAGTTTGTGGTGGGTATCTGAAGTATCAATGCTGTGTCTATAGCAACGTTTCGGATTGACGATGAACTCTCCAAACGAGGCGTGAAAGATGGTGATGGGACTAATGTCTGTGATGTGAATGACGGATTGTAATGGCAACAAGGCAAATTGAATGTCACGCTTTTCTAGATCCAGTAGCGATGCGATGTGGTCCATGGACAGTGGCGTTTGAAGGCAGATCACCGCAGCCAGTACATCATGTCCGTTGACGCTTCTGCTCTCAGCTGGCTGGGGAAAGGCCAAGTCTAAAATGTGTAGGTAGAGCCTGTCAATCGGTTCAGTATGGGGAGGCGACAAGAGAGGACCGAGTCGGGTGATCTCCGTCAATCGAGACCTATTATCTTTATTTGTCGCACCGATATAACGAACGGCCGTGGCAGCATAAATGAACAGGTCCGCGCACAGATCAAGAAGAATTCTAAACTGATCGGCAGGCGGCCATGAAGGCAAGCCTGACGAGAATCTATCCATCACGGCAATTTCATTCAAGCAATTTTGGAGGTATGTGCGAATATCATTTCGTACTGCATCCTGTGTGGCTTCCTGCAGGGAAGTTTCGATAACGAACGCGATATCCAGCGAATGAACAGCATGGGTTCTAAAAACCCTTTCAATCCAACTCTCGGGCCGGCTTGTGATGAACACTTTGAGCGGTATGTTGGTCATGCCATCAAGGATAGCCTTGATCAACATTTCTACTATCCCGGGTGCTGAGCATTCGTCCAAGGCATCTATAATGATAATGTAATAAAGCCCTTGTTCGTTTTCAGCAGCGATCTTGATGGGATTGACAACCAGGGAGCGGAATTGTTCAGATAGATCATTGAGATCGGCGACGTCGGGTTTGTTCGCGAGGACGTCATGGATGACTGATCGAATTTTTGAGTTAGTTCGGGCAAGCATTGTAGCGATCGTAGGGATGATGCGACGTGCATCCATCAATCCTGAGCGAGAGCAAAAGAAGCTGCCCCCAAGCTTGTTTCGCCCATCTAGACGTTTGCAGAGTGTGTGGGCGATAGTTGTTTTCCCTGTTCCGAGCTGGCCGTTGAGCCAATAGACGTTTGGAGTTGAAGGCTCATCCGCCCAGGCTTCTAGATCGGCCAATATCTGCACGCGGGTGTCTTGCATGCATCCGCGCGGTAGGTCACCTTCGGCGCCGTACCGCGTGTCATAGGATGCGCGTCCCACAGGTTTGAGTAACGCTAAAGGATCCTGCGAGATATCTACACTATCTTGAGTATAGAAGCAATGTATCAAGCAGCCTCGCACTTACTGACGGTATTCTGGTTGACGGTATTCTGGTTGACTGTAATCTGGTTGACGGTATTCTGGTTGACGGTATGCTGGTTGACGGTATTCTGGTTGACGGTATTTTGGTTGACGGTATTTTGGTTGACGGTGCCCTGAAAAACCACACCACCCTGCGTATCTGCAACAGAAATACGATTAGTGATTGCCTCTCAGATATATTGGATTCATCGTGAAGAATCTTACTGAAGGTGTTTTCAGCAACGGTAAATTCGATTCTAGGAGACGACATCGATTATCGGTTCAAGTCGAAAAGTTTGTGCTTGGAACTGACGTCGACTACGTGAGGTAGGTCCAAAGACAAGAGTGTGTGACGTGGCAAGCACCGCGTGCGAAGAAGATGCTAGCGCCAGGACCCTATCTTCTGGCAACAGTACACCTTTTGCTTTTGGGGCAACTCACTTGTGTATTCCTGTTCACTTCAGCTTTAAAACCCAAATAACTCCCCCAATTCTATTCCCCTCAAAGCACAACTTCTTACAGGCTTTAAAAATAATATAAAGAAGCTACAGGAATATTCTCATGATTTTAGGGATGGTTTTGGATGAATACCACCTACTTGGCCTGGCACCTGATTCAAGGCCTAAATAGTCCATCAGGGCTGATGGATGGAAGATCACTGATGGGCAAGCTATGTTAATATGATTATTTTCCACATTCTTCTATCTTTTTCCAGGGCATGGCCCAAATCTTTTCCTTTGCCCACATACCCACGTTCCATCAAGCACCTGGCCGTATCAGAACGGCCTCCGGTCATACTCCGATAATTTTTCATGATAACAGAGCCTTTTATTTCTTATAAATACCTAGCTGTATCTAGCTAAAAGATATACAAGTAGAATTTACCTTTCTACACCCCAGCTCTCACTAAACCTCGAGATAATCTCAAAATCCCTATCCGCGCTGAACCGAAGGTTAAGCGCCGGACATCGCACTTTCCTATTCCGGACGAAAACACTAGACACTCGTCGTACCAATACCTGGATCGACAGTTGAGTTCCCAATACCAATTAACATTTTATATATCGTCTTCTATCATTTCTACTTTGTGGGAGAACCACAATTCCATAAACCGGCGCTTTGGAGCCCAGGCCGGTTTCCCGGCACGGCGCCTAAGTGGAGGCCAAACCCGGGACTCAGCTCCCAGTAGAATTGCCATAGGGCAATATTTTCATTAACAATAAATATAGAAAAAATAACCAGAAAATACCTAAGAATATTCCCCTATTTATACAGCCAACACACCAATATTCTACCCTGGGAAAACCCCACAGAGACCTAATCTGCTACACCAAACTACAATCCATTTGTCAAATATTTGCGCTGGACTGCGATCACAACCAGGGGACAAAGCCGCCATAAGTATATACCAGACTCATCCCTAGCAAGTGGGACAGAATGTGAGTAGAAATGGTCCCACTCATTCACCCATATAAATAGTCATACATAATTCACATTCTTTGTGTGGAGAAGGACCAGGGCAAGAAAGCACTTATCCAATGGTGGGCAACAGCAGGAAAACTTTTGTTGATATGGCACAGATAGGGGTGCTGCTAGGAATGATAATTGGAAGGCTGAGTTGGGGGTAGTAGTCAAGGCCAAACTGATCACACATTGTCATATGAATCTCTTTGTAAATTGACAATGGATGGGGCATACACTCCCACGAGGACTTCTGCCAACACAATTTCAAGTGAATAGAGGGTCACTACAGCAAGAAACACACATGATGATACCTGAGACTTGTCAAGTTCTGACTAAGTGTTGGGCAGCACCCAGAAAATGATGGTTTTCATTAAACAAGATAGATTAATCAGCTGAGACATGTATTTTGTTCAATGAATTCTTGAGTTAAAGACTCTGCGGTTGAATCAAGTCTAAAGCATAGGGCAGAGGTTTGATGGATTCTGGTCCAGCCCTGAGCTCAGCTTAAGCATTGGACATGTAAATTCCTGAAATTGAACTGATGCTATCAAATTACCATTCGTACTCCTTTGACATGGATGTAAACAGACAGAATATACACTGCTGTCCTCAAATGCACACTGTCCAATCAGGCAGTATTGATTTTGAAGAAAAATTGATCCATTAGCTTCAAAAGATTACAATGTCATTGTTCCCAACAAGTGTGTGCAGTTACAGGCTCACCACAGGATGGCATCCTTCCACATGCTCAATCTTGTCATTGACATGGTTCTCATGCTCCACTCAGACACAACACCATGGACTGCCGGTTAGTCACTCTATGGGGAAGGGAGCTCAATGTCTTATAAATTCAATGATTTGGCAGTTTTGAGTCTATTTGGGACATTTTGGCATATCAGGGTGATTTTGGCCAGACTTTCCTCCAGTGCTGGAGGACAGAATTCTTCCGGTTGGCCTTCAGGGCTACGATACTTACCAGAAGGCACTTTCTGAGAGGCTCTGGAAAGTTGCTGGCATGGGAGACATCCCCTCTGGCTGCTCTCTTTGCATGTTTGTCAGTTAGCTTGTTTCCTTCGATTTCCATCCCACTCCAGGTGGATGCACAGGTTATGGTGTTTGCGCTTCAGTCTCCGGATAAGCATGTGGGCTGTATCTAGTAAATATTCTGCCAGCTGGGTCCTGTTGTTCTGCAAGGCCTGGATGACAGCTTGATTGTCAAGGGCAATCAAGGCAGATCTAGCAGTTTGATGGGTTTCCAGTAGTGTTAGTGCCAGAATTACACCAACAATCTCTCCTTCAAAGACTGTGTGTTTAGAGTCTTTGCCTAGCCTGTATTGAAGGGCCTGCCCATCTTGAGGGGTGACCGCTGCCGTATTGATGCTGCCATCAAGTCCTGATCCTTCTGAGAATATTTGGATATCATCCATCCTCATCCTTAAAGTACTGGCTGCCGCTGGCTTGCTGTCTGCAATGTGCATAGTAAATTGAGGGCGCCAGCTGGGGTGGTGTCTGGTCAAGTCCATTGTGTCTATGGTATCTGGGCGAATCTTGTACCACTAGAGGATGTTGTGGATTGCAGAGGGATGTCATCAGGGGCATCTCTTTGAGCTGTGTTTCACTGCTTTGTAGAGTGGGTGGAGTTTGGGAAGTATTGCTAATCTGAGTGCCTTGCGATGACAGGTGTCATCCAGGCGTATCTGGGTCAGTGGGATCCAGAAGTGAAGCTCTATGATGTCAGTGGCTGTCAATCTGAAGGCTCCTGTGATCAATTTGCATCCCAGCTTCTGAACCTTATCCATGATTTTGGTGTGTCCTATTGAACTAGTTCGCCTTCCTATCTTAGGGTTCTCATGCATCAGGGTGTACTATACTAAGAGGGTGTATTCGAGCTTGGGGAGCACCATAGATATGTAGAGGCACCGGACATGTTGTTCAGGGAGGCCAAAGGAGGGCTGTGTGAGCCAGTTCACAGCAAGTAGGAGGCCTTCTGCTTTCTAAACGGCCTGCTGGACATGTTGATGCCAATGTAGTTCCTGGTCAATCTGTATGCCCAAGAGCCATGCCTCGCTGACACATTTAATAACTAGGCAGGTATGTCTGTATACAAAGTTATCCCACACTAAATCTTTATGCCTTGTGAGCCTCAGGCACTGGAACTTTGAAATATTGGCTTGGGAGTTGTGGGCTGCAGACCAGGCTGATTGCTTGCCCAGCATATCATTGAGTATTGTGTCACTTTGTTCAAAGGTGTTGGCTATGGCCATGAAGACATTGTCATCTACATAGGCACCACCATCTTCATCACCTCCTTGTGGGATGGCCACCAAACCATAGCTATATATGATGTAGAGGATCATCGAGGCTGTTTCCCCTTGACCAATACCATTGTCAATGTCAATGGGCAGTGAGGTGAAGTCGTCAAAACTCAGCTTGGTTTTCCTGTCTCAAGCATGGCCTTGAAGAACGACACAATTTCAGACAGGTATCCTAACCTAGCCATGTTCTTGAGCAGCTGGTCTATGACTGCATTGGGAAAAGTGTTTGCTATGTCCAGGAAAATTATGGTTGCAACCTTCCACTTGTGCCATGCTTCCTTGACCCAGTGAGTCAGGTAGAGGAGCGAGTCAACGGTCATCCTATTGGGTAGACTGTCAAGATTCGGTGACGCCGAGATATCGGTTAAGTCCTGCAAACCGTTTCGGAGTGGCTAGGCTTCAACATGCTTGTGTGTTGCGCCTTGCTGTTCCATACGTGCCACTAATTTGGATAGTGAGAGGAGCCTTGAGAGGATGCCAAGGGCGTCGGCTCGAGCCAAGACTTTAGAAATAGGAAGCAGACAAAGGGGTGTGAATCAATCGATATTCTGAGTGAGGAACTATCTACATACATCCCACTACTTATATAGTTAAGAAGCAAGATGTGGAACAGGGTGGCGTAAAGAATGGAGACAATAAGGTATGAAGTAACCACATGGGGGCATTGTCCACAGTGATCAGAAATAGAATAAGGAATGTAAGCAGAATTAGAATAATAGTGTATGGCTGAGAATAAGATAATGAAATGGTGGGCGAGAATAGAATAATAGAGGATGGCCAAAGATAAAACAATGGCAGTGGCCAGGACAATGAGTGGCCGTCATGTTGTTCGGGGGAAACGGGTTAAGGAGTGGATAGGGGGTGAAGGAACAATGAAGAAGGATGGATGAGAGGAGTGGTCCATACAATGTACCGGGTATACCAAGCCGAGGCTGTGTGGTAGTGGGAGATGATGTGGGCAAGGGCCGGTTGGTTGGTATTGCCGAGTGAGTCGGTACTTGGTGTTGCGGGCTTGACATAGACCCCCGAAGTGGTGGGGTGGGAGCAGGTTGTGTCTGACTGTGAGGTATACTGTAATGTCAGTCATCACCCCTGAGATTACCTTTCCCATTGTATCATAGAGTGCGATCGGATAGTAGGCCTTGGCTATAGTGTGGTCAGGTTTGCCTGGTTTCTGGAGCACAATGTGATAAGATTATGAGCAAATTGCAGTAGGTTTGAAGAATTTATAGGGAATCTATTTTATTTTATCTCCTCAGTGTAGTCAACAACTTGTTGTATATTCGGAAAATATACCTATTTTATTTTATCTTACAAAAGGAATAGAGAAATTAGCCTTAAAGGCTTGTACAATATATTATATAACTCACCTCCTCAGTGTAGTCAACAACTGAGGAGGGAGGCATGCGTGGGTTGTGTTTCACCTGCATATACCCTGCAACCGGCCCTTGACCCTATTGAAGGTTTGAGCCAGGCTGCCGGTCCCAATCCAGGGAGCCGGCCACGCTAGTCGCATTGTGCGTAGACAAGCGCCCGTAAGTAGCATACATAGTAGAAAATGAATAATTCCCTCAATATTGAGGGTAAAAATACAAATAAAAGTGAGAAAAATTCAGAATTCAAAAGCGCACAGAATAATACTAAAATCGATATATAATTACAATATATTGAGATTGGTCTCTCAGGGGTGAGATGCAAGTTTGCACCCTACACAATGGTCTTCCAGGAGCGCCACCTTTTGGGGAAGTATCCAGTGGTGAGAACTGCCAAGAGACAGGCATGCAGCAGGGATGTGAGGATGGCCTCGCATTCTATCAAGACCACGTTGGGGATGCCATCCCCTCCTGGGGCCATGAAGGGGCTGGCTTTGCTGATTTGGCGGGTGACTTGATGTAGTGCAGGTACAGAGAAATTGAGCGGCAGAGGGTAGGGGTCAGAGTCTTCGGGTAGATTGGGGAGGTTGTGTGGGCGAGGTGGGAAGAACAGGTCTGTAAATAAGGCTGCTTTGCTGGCGTCCATATGTACTTCCAAGACAATTTGACTGTTGGCCCCTTTCTTGAAGAGGGAGGGAATGCATGCATGGGACCCATCAGAAAGGGGGTTTTCTGCATATTTTCCAGCCACCTATACATCTTTCTCTTTGGCCTCTTCAATCCAGCTCTTCCAGTGATCTGCTTTGGCCTTGCAGAGGGCTGAGATGTACATGTTCCTGGCATGATTTGAAGAACACTTCTAGCTGTAAACCTGGTGCAAAATTTGTCTCTGCTCTTACGTGCATAGTCATGATGGAGCTGAGTGAGGTTTGGGTTCCACTAGCACTTGGAGTGGGGGGTGGACCGCAACAGGGGGACAGACCCTTTAATTGTGTCTTGAATTGCAGTTGTGAGCTGGTCTACAAAACCATCAATTTCAGGGGGGTAGAGGGGGTGGGGCACTATGGAGACCGGTCTTGGTTAGGTTCTCAGCGAGCATCTGTTGGAATTTGACCCAGTCTGCCTTCCTGAAGTTGTACCTTGGGGTGATTTGGCATCTGTTGAGCTCCACATCTATCCATGTGTGAATGGGTAGATGGTTTGCGGATGGGAGGCGGTCATCCAGGGAGGTGTTGCAGGACAAGACTTGGTGGGTGTCAGGGGAACCCCCGTGTTCTTACCCCGACCGACGGCAGTTCGCCCGTACACCGCACCCGCCAGCCGAAAACCGTTCGACCTACCCACGGCAGTACCGAACATACCGCATGCCGAACCATCACTCCTGTTGGCGAGTACCCCCCAGAAGAGCCAACTGCACCCCTTGGTCCCCTTTTCGTCATCCGTCCCCAGGGTCGAGGCCCTGGCGGAACTTCCCGATCGGCAAGGAGAGTGATGCCCGATAGAGCGCGGAGCGCCATAGAGACGATGCTTATATACAGTAGTCAGTGGGCGAAGGGTCCCCTAGAGTTTTCTCTTTGGATCCCCCTTCGCCAGGTAGGCTAGCCCCCATGTATTAGGTACTATACTAAATCTTTGGATCCCCCTTCGCCAGTGCGCCGCCTTAGGGTAGAACGCCTGCTTAGGTTGCCCTTACAGTAGAAAACTCTCTCCTTCGAGAACAGGCTGCTCCATCGCACGACTCCGAATCGAAATTCTTCGGAAGCAGCGACAGCAGCAGCC
>QLPG01007597.1:0-11884 GCA_003314385.1 Gomphus sp. MG54 | reverse complement strand
CGGACCGAGGAATGTGGATGGCGGATGTACCGAACCGAGACCGGTGTATCAAGCGTTATACATGCTGCGTGGATGCTTGTACATGGACGTAGGATGGTTGTTCGGTCGGTACTGGTGAATGATCGGGACCTTGGTACGTGGACTTGACAGCAGCAACTCACCGTTCATGATACACCTCAGCACAACAGAGTGGCTGAATGACACAACCATACTATTGTTGAATGCATATGTGCTTTGTTGCATGCTAGTGGGCTACCAAGGTTCCTGTGGGGTGAAGCAGTGTGCCATATGGTGTGGCTTATGAATCATACCTCAACCAGGACTGTAGACAATAAAACACCTTTTGAGGCCACTTTTAGAAAGAAACTGGACCTACAACATGTCTGTGAATGGGACAAGAGGGTGTGGGTATGCACCAAAACTGGTGATAAGCTAGGTGGTCATGTTATAGAGGGCTGCTGGTTAGGGATTGATGAATAGAGCAAAGGGTTCTGGATCTACTGGCCTGACAAGCAGACAGTAACAGTTGAACAAAATGTTTACCTGAACAACAACTCATCAGCTTCTCATATCGAGGGGGAGGATTGGGAGTTTATCAAAATGAAAACTGACATACCCTCCATTGCTCCCACTCCATCTGTGTAGATTGTTGAACCCTCACATACTGGCACTAAAGTTATCAGTCTGCCTGAATCCAAACCTGAAGATGCACCTGTCAAATGAGTATGCAAGCCTAGTCAGCATATCTGTGACATTTTAGAAGGACATGGAACTTCATCTTAATGATCATCTGACCCCATCATTGCTCCTGGAATCCAGCTCCCCACTGCTATAGATCAAGAGGGAGAGGGATCAGCCAATTGGATGATGATAGTGGAAGGAATTGAAGAATACACACTAGTTTCTGAAACGAGCAAAGTTGAGGCTATTGAGCCTAGGTCCCTAAATAAAGCAAAACACCACCCCAACTGGGAACTATGGGAAAAGGGAATATTTGAAGAGTTAGTGCTACTCAAGGAAGCCAAAACTTGGGAACTCACTGTACCACCAGAGGATGCAAACATTGTCAGCTCCAAATGGGTTTTCCATGCAAAAAAGGATGCAGCAGGAAATGTCATCTGCTACAAGGCCTGCCTCATTGTGCAAGGCTTCTGCCAAGTCCCAGGTGTCGACTACTTTGCTACCTTTGCTCCTGTTGCCAAGCTTGCCTCAATCCATACTGTACTCGCATTGGCTGCTGCAATGGATATGGAGATTAATCAGATTGATATAAAAGGTGCATACCTAAATGGAGCACTTACCAATCAGGAAACCATCTACATGGCCCAGCCCCCTGGTTATCACACACCAAACTTTGCTGGAAAGGTGTGCCATCTTAAAAAGACACTGTATGGATTGAAGCAGTCAGGAAGAAGATGGTATCAAAAGCTTGTTAAAATAATGATGCACCACTTAGCTTTTTTCACGATGTGATGTCAACCAGGCTGTGTTTTTCCAATGAAATGGTCAAGGCTCCATCATTGTCCTAGTCCACATTGATGATTGCACTATAGCAGCGATATCTATACAACTCATTGGTCATTTGAAGACAAAATTTGCCAAACAAGTAGATATAACCAACCTTGGAAAACTACATTGGCTGTTAGGAATTGAAGTGAAGCACAATCAGGAATGACATACCATTCATTTCTCCTAACAATCCTACATATCCTCCATCCTCCATCACTTCAACCTAGATGAGTTAAAGCCCTCATCAACACCTATGCAAACTGGGCTACTGCTGTCCAGTTCCCAGATGCACAAAACCACTGCTGAATGGGCTCAGATGTGGGACACTCCATATCATGAGGCAATTGGGTCATTGATGTATGCTGCCTTAGGTACATGTCCTGACATAGTGTTTGCTATCCAGAGATTGTCCTGATACTCAACAAAGTTTGGACCTACACATTGGAATGCTGTTAAGAGAGTTTTCAGCTACTTGAAAGGCACTAAAGAATTTGTTGAGATGAGAGAAGGAAGGGATAAATGACAGGAGGAGATACAGGAGGAGATATAGGATCAGGAGCACAGAGAAGTGCATACATGTAAAGGGTTGGACTTAGAGATAAGGGAGCCCTGGAAAGAATGAAAGTAGTATTAGAAAATATCCAAAGAGTACATACAGAGGTACCGCATGTATATGTAGAGATGGTGGATTGAGAGATGGTAGCCTATATGCTAGGCACCCATGAAAGAGGGATACACATGGGATGAGAGAGAGACAGACACACCTGGAACAGAGTCTATGGGGTGGAAATAGATCATAGGACATATGGAGATAGAGGGACATACCACTCATGGGCTAGGAAACAGGAGAAGATACATTCGGTGTGCATACATGCAGGTGACATGCACTCACCAGCAGGAAAATAGGGTTCAATTTCAAAGATAGAGTCGAAGGCACTGCAAGAAGCACCAGAGAGCATTTTCATATTGAGTAGAACAATGCAGATAGAATGGACAGGAATAGATTGGAAAAGTGGCAATCCACATCGGGTCAACTGCATATAGACACCATCTCAGGGTAGTTATGGTGGATATCATATTCAGGACTCAGAATCTCTATAAGAGATAGATAGATAGAAAATAACAAATTAGTCTTGCACTCAAAGAACACTGTTTATTGTCATAATCGATGAAGTCTGGGTCACTTGTGTCATTATACCAGGCTATTACCTTCATCACTATCACTCATGTCCCCAGACCCAATAGGAACAATACATTGAGTTTACTACGATTTAGCTGCAATTTTACTTGCATTTTCCATAGAGACTATCATTACCAGGTGGTCACTCAGCCCCCTGCATATTTATAGATACAGTCACGTGACCCTGTGCCATATTGGGCTAGATTTATCAGGGCAATATTATTGTTGTCCAGACACACTGGAAATTACTCTTGATACATATCAAATTACACTCACGCTGGTACCATACGCTGACAGAACCAGAGTCGTTCACAAACAACTGTCACCCACTCGTGCATCCCCTGTAGCCACCTCCCTGGGTCGGCGTTTAGCCAAACCTAAAACCTTCGTATCATGCAGAGGGCTGTCTACAGTGAAATACAATAAAACAATAAAATATCTATTAGATAAATATAGAACAACTATCTATCTAAATAACCTCCTTTTCATAGTCACCCAGGACATTTGCCTAGACAATTGTGGTTGGCTTACAGGCAGACCCAGACAAGATTGATTGGATACACTGATGCAGATAGAAGTACGGCCAAAGACAGGCACACCATATCTGGATACACAATTATCATCAATCGTGGAGCTGTGTCCTGGAGTGCAAAATGTCAGTCATTCATATCCTTATCAACAATAGAGAGCAAATATGTAGCTGCTCCACATGCCACAAAGGAAGCCCTCTGGCTACTGTCCTTTATTGAGCAAGTTTTCAACGAAAATTTGTTCCCAACAACGATGTTGTCTGACAACCAGTCAGCCATTGTGCTTGTGAAAGATCATCAGTATCACGCACATACAAAACATATCGACGTACGTTCCCACTTCATCTGTTGGATCATCAAAAAGGGGGCAATTCATTTGGTCTATTGCCTGACCGTGTAGATTAACCTGAGACTTTTAATCTGTAGTTGGGTCTGGCAGATAGGGTTTCCTGGGGTTTTCCCGCGCTTTAATATTGGAGAGTCGGTTGGAGAAATATGGTGATATCCCTATAGATTTACTGTGAATTTATCTATATTTATCTATAGGGAAAGTATTGCTCTAAGGCAATTCTACTGGGAGCTGAGTCCCGGGTTTACTCTCCGCTTAGGTGCCGTACCGGGAATCTGGCCTGTGCGCCAAAGTGTCGGTTTAACGGTTTGTGGCTCTCCCACAAGTAGGATATAAAGTGTAGTAATATAATATAATAGTATGATGTTGGAAACCCAACTGTGACCCGGCCTTGCTGTACGACGAGTAGCTGGTGTCCTACTCCTAAATAGGAAAGTATGCTCGGCGCTTAACCTTCCGGTTCAGCACGAGGCAAAGGTATTCGAGTGTAGCCTAAAGGCTAGTGTGATGGGTGTTAAAATTAAGAGACTATACGACAATCTCAGCGTTTGAACGTCAAACAACTATAATATATAATTTACCTATACGACAATCTACAGGAGCATATAAGTAAGCAAAACATAAGTACTAAAATGCTAGTTAAATATCTTACCTCAGCGTTTGAACGTCAAACAACTGAGGAAGATGGGAATGGGTGTAGCTATTATATACTACTGCAGAACAATGGGTTATCTAAAGAGGAGAACAAAAGAAAGGATTCCTTTGTGCACAAAAAACTATTTGCGGCGAATAATAAAATATGATATGCGGTGGTGACACGGTTTGTCACAATGCAACGTCGTCATTTCCAACACTCCCCTTCAAACCGTGGACAGCCCCAGCTCCACTGCAAAATGCTTTACTTTCGCCGATGGTAATGCCTTGGTGAGAGTGTCCACCACCATATCATCCGTTGGACAGTAAACCAAACGAACAGCGCCCTTTTCGACGATCCATCAAATGAAATGATACCGTACATCTATATGTTTTGTTCGAGCATGATACTGATGGTCTTTAGCAAGCATGATGGCCGACTGGTTATCAGAAAACATCGTAGTAGGGGATATCTTTTCATCAAACAGTTGTTCGATAAGGGACCGGAGCCAAAGAGCTTCCTTTGCCGCATGGGCTGCCGCTACATACTCGCTTTCTGTTGTAGATAGTGATATTACTGACTGATGCTTTGCACTCCAGGATACAGTTCCGCCATTAGCAATGAAGGCATACCCTGAAATTGCATGTCTGTCCTCGGCCATACTACCATCCGTGTCCGCATACCCAATCAGCTCTGTCTGAGCATGCCCGTAAGTAAGCCAGAGCTCTTTCGTACCCTTTAGATAACTGAAGACTCTTTTTACAGCATTCCAATGCGATGGACCAAACTTTGATGAGTATCGTGACAGGGTTTGAACAGCAAAAGCGATATCTGGGCATGTTCCCAAAGCGGCGTACATCAAAGATCCAACCGCTTCGCGATATGGGGTATCACGCATTTGTGCCCACTCCACTGTAGTCTTGGGGGATCTGGGCCATGGAAAGGAGTAAGCCCACCTGCATAGGGGTTGTTGCTGGCTTAAGTTTGTCCAGGTTGAACCGACGAAGGATTGAGGTGATGTATGATCGCTGGGAAAGATGAATGGTACGTCTTTCCCGATCGCGTCTAACTTCTATGCCTAACAACCAGTGCAGCTCGCCAAGGTCAGTTATCTCTACATGCTCAGAGATCTTCGCTTTGAAATGACAAACGAGTTGTATTGAAGAGGCTGCGACCGTGCAATCATCTACATGCACTAAGACAATCATGGACCCTTGACTATTTCTTTTGAAGAACACTGCTTGGTCAACATCACATCTAGAAAATGCTAAATGGTGAGTCATTATCTCGACGAGCTTTTGGTACCATCGTCTCCCTGATTGTTTCAGCCCATATAGCGTTTTTCGAAGCCGACACACCTGTCCAGTGGAGTTCGGTGCATGGTACCCAGGGGGTTGAGCCATGTAGATTGTCTCTAGATCAGTAAGCTCTCCATTTAAGTATGCGCCTTTGATATCAATCTGATGGATCTCCATGTCCTTTGCAGCAGCTAGTGCAAGTACGGTTCGGATCGATGCAAGTTTAGTGACGGGAGCAAATGTGTCAAAGTAGTCAACACCTGGTACCTGGGAGAAGCCCTGGGCAACAAGTTGGGCCTTATAGCATACTACATTTCCTGCCGCATCCTTTTTGGCACGGAAAACCCATTTGGGGCCTACGATGTTTGCATTCTCCGGTGGTGTAGTAAGTTCCCAAGTACCGGCTTCCTTGAGTAGTGCTAACTCTTCAATTATCCCCTTTTCCCATAGATTCCAGTCGGGGCGGTGTCTCGCCTCAGTTAGAGACCGGGGCTCAATAGCCTCGACTTTGCTTGTTTCAGCCACCAGTGCATATTTGTTTAGCGCTTCCATTATCATCATCCATTCAGCTGATCCTTCTCCTTCCAGAACTTCATCCTGATTTACAGCGGTAGGAAGCTGGATTCCAGGAGTTATAATGGGATCGGATGATCGGTAAGATGAGGTTCCATGTCCATTTAGAATGTCACGGATATGCTGACTAGGTTTGCGCATTCGTTTTGCAGGTACATCTATGGATTCAGATGGGTTGGTGGTGTCAGATCTGGTATGTGAGGTTTTGACATTGTCAGTAATTGGCATAGATGTGATGGGGATAACAGGGGCAACAGTAGTGTTTGGAACAGTGGAAGGTACGTCAGTTTTTGTTTCGATAAACTGCCATTCCTCCCCCTCGAGACGGGAAACTGACGTGTTTCGGTTGTCAAGGTAAACATTCCGTTCAATGCTTACAGTTTGCTTTTCAGGCCAGTAGATGCGGAAGCCTTTGCTCCGCTCATCAATACCTAACCAACGGCCCTCTGTGACACAACCACCAAGCTTGTCACCAGTTTCAGTGCGTACCCACACTTTCTCACCCCATTCACGAACATGTCGCAAATATGGCTTCTTTCCAAAAGCAGCTTCATACGGTGTTTTGCCGTCTACAGCTCTGGTCAATGTGCGGTTCATTAACCATACCACATGGCGTGCTGCTTCACCCTACAGGAATCTTGGTAGTCCACTGGCATGCAAGAGTGCATGGATACGTTCGACAATAGTACGGTTGCGGTGTTCAGCCACTCCATTGTGCTGTGGTGTGTCATGTACGGTGAGTTTCTGTGCAGTGCCCTTGGATTTGAGATGCAAAATGAAATCCTTTCCAAGGTATTCACTGCCGCGATCCGAATGCAGCGTCTTTATGACAGCATCAAGCTGCACATTACACCATATCTCATACTCCTTGTATGCAGCAAAGGCCTCATTTTTGGTACGCAACAGGTACAGGTGAGTTAACCTGGACATGTCATCGGTGAAGGTGATGTAATACCGTTTTCCGCCCTTTGTAGCAACCGGAGCAGGTCCCCATAGATCACTCTGGATCTCATCACCAAATTTGGCAGCACGGGTGCCTTCACTTGCTTTGGGAACAGGCTTGCGAGTGGCCTTCGCATATACGCATGACTCGCAAAAAAAAGGACCTGTTGGTGAGTCTTCTAGTTTAACTCCTGTTACAAAGCCTTTAGCTACTAATTTCCTGGCCATTTCAGGGGAGATATGGCCCATTCGATGATGGAATTGATCCAAAGTAAGTATGTCTGCAGCCAAGTTTGCTGTATCAGACTCATGTGAGACACGATAGAGGCCGCATCCTGATTTGGGGATCATGCCAACCGATTTGCCGTTCCGCTCGCGTATTGTACACTTGCCATCTGCAAATGTGACATCAAATCCAGTGTCATCAAGCCGTCCGACTGATACAAGGGTATAGCCGACTTCAGGTGAGTAGAGGACTTCTGTGAGCCTAAGTTTCGAGATATCAAGGTTGTTTGGTACGTCGATTGTCATCTCGCCCATTCCAACTGCCTGCAACTCTGTTTGTTTGCAGCTTGGAATGATCTTGGAGATATCTTTATGAAGTTTTGAACTACGTCTCGGTAAGGAGTGATGTGAGTGGTACATCCTGAGTCATAGACTTCAATACGAGGTGACGTCTGAGTAGCTTCTTTGACTTCGGTGCATACTGCATGTGCATCGTCCAGATCAGCATCAATGCGATTTGAGTCACTACTGGCAAGCGAACAACCATCGCTTTCATCAGTTTCAGGTAACTCCTCCACCTCGCATTCACCGTCTGAGTCATCGCTGATTTCAGAAAACCAGTCATGTTCACAATCTTCAGTATTTTCAACATCGAAATCCGAATCAAGGTCTGTCAGCAACTGCGGGAGTTCTGAGTCTGATTCACAGAGCTCATCTGCCATGAAGGCAGCATCAGATTCAAGGTCGGATACAACAGCAACATTAGCGGTGCCACTGCTGTTCTGGGATTCACCTTTGTTTGCTGACGTCTTGGCAGGCTTAGGACACTTATCTTTATAGTGTCCCTTGTCACCACAGTTCCAGCAGATGCCTCGTGGCATCCGTTCAGGGTGTTTGCCTTTCCTTTTAGGTAAGGCAGACATTGCCTCATCTTTGTCGTTTCCCTTTGACGTGTTACCACCAGTACGGCGCAATCTCTGTGCTACATGACGCTCGTATTCTTCGGAAACCAGCGAGATCAGCTCATCGGGGTCGATAGTTTTTGTGGAGCTGTATAATCTCGCACCGGCAAGGAGGTTTGAAGTGAAAGCAGAGAGGTGAGGTGGAAGAGATTTGATGATGGTGGAGCGGTAGTCTTTTTCATCAATGACAACACCGTAAGTGGCCAGCTCCTCCTTTTTTACACGTAACTCATCCAGGAATTCGCGCACATTGCCTTTGTCAGGGAACTTGGACTCCATGAATTGGGTACGCAAGTCCGCTTGTGCGAAAGCACCTTTCGAAGAGAATTCTTTCGTGATGAGGTCCCACCGGTCTTCCAGGGACTTCTTCCCATGAATTCGAATTAGGGTCGAGTCAGGGATGCGATGCGTGAGGAGGGCCTTGGCAGAACGGTCCTCCCTAATCCACTGGGTAAGTGCAAGCTCCTCATCCGGCTTAGGAGGTGTGCTAAGAACAGGACAAGTAGCTGTGCCGTCAAAATATCCCCATAAGCCTTTTGCCTCAATGGCATCCTGGAAACGCATGGCAAACGCGGTCCAGTTCAAGCCAGATGGCATGAGCTTTGGGACTGAGGAGGGGAGGAGGTTGGTGGTGGTGAATGCAGTGGACATCAGGGTGAGTACTATTTGAAGTAGGGAGCGGGGAGCCCAATAACCTGTTAAAATTAAGAGACTATACGACAATCTCAGCGTTTGAACGTCAAACAACTATAATATATAATTTACCTATACAACAATCTACAGGAGCGTATAAGTAAGCAAAACATAAGTACTAAAATGCTAGTTAAATATCTTACCTCAGCGTTTGAACGTCAAACAACTGAGGAAGATGGGAATGGGTGTAGCTATTATATACTACTGCAGAACAATGGGTTATCTAAAGAGGAGAACAAAAGAAAGGATTCCTTTGTGCGCAAAAAACTATTTGTGGCAAATAATAAAATATGATATGCGGTGGTGACATGGTTTGTCACAATGCAACGTCGTCATTTCCAACAATGGGGGGCAACGATACAGGTATAATTGCTTGCTTATACTAGTACAAACTACTAGTACTTTATATGAAATAGAGACACCTATTTATAAGTGAAAACTTCACGGAGTGAAGTTAGAAGCCGGCCCAATGCGGCCGTGCGCGTGCTACACCCGCATATATGCGGTGGGGATGATACAGACGAAAACTTCACAGGGGAAGTGATGGAAATAGAATAGAATGGAGATATAAACTGAATAAGAAATCCACATGCCAGTGTATCCCCTTCCCAACGTGTCCAGATGAGGTGAGCCGGCCCTTGGGGTAGGCATGGGGCCGGGTAGACAGTGTGGGGTAAAACCCGCTCCTAAATCCACGAAAATATTCGTGGATGTTCTTCATAGTATATGGAGCCTCGATGTAATGCTGCATCTTGATTGGATGATGGTTGGGGGAGATATACGGGTTTTAGTGTAGAAGATATATATAAAATAACTCAATGGTCCCTGGTTCTAACAGACCGACAACATGGTCACTGACATGCTGACCAAAGCATTGCTGTCTGCAAAGGTGAAACACTTTGCCACTCAAGTTGGGCTGACCACGGTTTGAGGGGGAGTGTTGGAGGTGGCAACATGGCAGTGTGACAAACTGTGTCACCCCGGTATTGTTTTCCCACAAGTAATTATTCGCCAATTATAGTTTTTGCGCAGTCACAAAAACTGTTCCCCTTTGTTTCCTTGTTATAGATCTTTATTGTTATAAAAAAGTATATAAGTAGCTACATTGACCACTGTCTTCCCTCAGTTGTTTGACATCCACAAACACTGAGGTGAAACATTTAGTTAGCTTACAGTCTTTCCGTCTTGCTCACTTATCTAGTAGATATTTGCTACTAGGTAAAATATATAAAGTCGTTTGACATCCACAAACACTGAGATATTTGCAACTAGTCTATTAAATCTAACACCAGCTACATAGTGTTGTGCAAAACCCACTGCTAAAATCATGTAAATATTGTGGAAGGTACCTTATGATGTATAGAGAGTTGGTGTAGAGTTGTGCCTTGATTGGGGAATTATTGGGGGAGATATTGGGCTGTCAGTGTGGAAAATATGTATAAAATCACTCAAATATTGCTTGGTTCTAACAATCAGGCAGGCTACTCACTGTTATTTTGGCCATAAAACTTGAAGGATGGAAGGTCCCAGCTGCAATAAAGCCTCTGTGCCTGTTATAGTTATTTCAGCTCGGACGAATCTTGAGATTCTGAGAACAATACCTTGAATGAAATATAGAAATCCGTTCTGGTACTAGGAGTATACGTAGGATGCAAGCCCATCCATTTCATATCCTGTGGAAAACTGTCAAATGAGTAGCGCAGAATATTTGGTTCATATTCAGATTGGCATCTTTGGGGTTCACATTAAGATATCTTCATGTTTTCATTTGATAGCCTCTATCGCGCATTTATCCTTGAGACGTCAATTTTTGAATGATATATCCTCGATATGAGTATGGGTGTGGGCTTGTGGGGATGTTGGACGAGGAAAATCACCGAGAAGGTTGATGGAAAGCTGGAGATAGCGACAGGAAACCTACACGATGACGTAACTATCGTGAAACGAGGTGTCAGAAGTCAACGCACATTGCACAGCAACCGAGCTTAAAGAGGAGTGAAAATGATGTTTCGAAGTGCAGAACGGGACTGTAGGCTTATACATGTCGCGCTAGCGAAAATGATCGAAAACTGTGTAGTGTAACTTGGTGACGGCGTTACTGCTTCGGGTGAAAAAGCTCACATTTACAACAATGTGCAACATCTTGCTTGATTTACAAGCCTCTGGCTCTCCCTGTTGCTCCAGCTGAGGCTGGATTGAGTCCGTAAGAAACATTTAGCATATATTTGCTTATTTCTGTATTTATTAAACTCTTGAACCAATTGATCGCCTTAAGAAACAGCCTACATAAGATAAAATTCCCTGAAATTTTGAATATAAATTACAGTAATCACAGTATAATCGCAAACAACCATCTTCACCAAATGATCAGTCGGGACAATCGTAAGTATATATATTCTAGGACGACATCCTGAGCTCCCAGTGAATACTATCATACTACTCCTGGTTACCCAATATGTGAACGTCGATGCCGTTTTCAATCCTATATCATTTAAACAGCATCTAAAAAAAACATTAAATCATCACAAAGAACTGGATCAACCCACAGCCGCTGAAATGATAAATAAACCTCACCTGAATGTTGCGATCCCGAAGGAAGTGTGTTCTCTATCTCTCCCAAACTCCTCCCGGCCCATGGATACTCATCGAGGTCAATCCGATCTGTATTGGAAGCGGGGAGATCCTCAAGCTCAACTTCATTCGACGAGGGGAATCCAGTGTCGATTGACTCGGTGATGTTCCGGTCACCGAATTCGTCCATAATGGCATTATGCATCCGTCGTGTAGCTGCATGGAAGCTGCCAATGGGATGAGAGGAAGAGTGGGTGGTGCCATTAGGATGGGAATGCTTCTCTTGGAGGTCCAAATGAATTCGACAGATGATGATGGTAGACAGGCTATGAGGTATAAGTCCAGTCCCCCAAATAGTCGTATTTCAGGGCTCTTACCTGCCCTGCAGAGGAATAAGAATGTCGGCAAGAGTAGGCTA
>QLPG01007591.1:0-19566 GCA_003314385.1 Gomphus sp. MG54 | reverse complement strand
TTGTTGGATATCTAGTAAGGGCCAGCCGCAGATTGGCACTATAAGTAAGGTTAGTGTGTATCCATACCAGGTACACTGAAGAAACATACAGCTTCAGCTGTTCAAGATACCAGGAGCAGGTCTAAACATCAGCAGCCTCGAGACACTTTGTGAAGTCTACCAATTGGGTTGATGTAATGAGTTTATAGAATAATTAGTCAGCTCTGGATACACTGCACGCTACCTTTTGCTTGAACTTGGCAGCTGATACCCTGGTTCTGTTGTTGAACGGGCAGTACAACGGCTTGTTGGGCGGGCTCAGTTGGCCGCAGAGGAGCCGCCGAACAACATGCTAGATGTTGGAATATGTCGCAACCGGAGCTATGAATAGAGGCTCAGCTTCAAGTACAAAGGTGAATGAGATTAATCTAATCTACCTATGAATAGACTAAATAGAAACATTAGAAGACAGTCGGTATGGAAATAGGAATCTACTCACGGCTCAGCTTCAAGTACGAAGGTGAGCCACGTCTCCGCGCTAAAACCAAACAATAACTGTCGGCTGAGTTTGAACATGACAAGCGCCCAACTTTGCATATTCTCGATAATTTCAACACTCCCCCTCGAGTATATACTCCGTAAATGCAAAGTTATACGTGCAATAGTCCAAGATTCCTGAGGAAACGCTCAAAGAGTATCTTTGGAAGTGGTTTGGTGAAGATATCCGATATGTTTTCTTCGGTAGGCACGTATTCGACTCCAATTTTCTGCTCCGCAACACACTCACGAATGAAGTGATACCTCAGGTCAATATGCTTCGTTCTAGCATGGAATTTGTTGTCTTTTGACAACGCTATCGCTCCCTGATTGTCACAATTAATCGTGATGGCTTTGGTCATTTCGCGTCGGATTTCCGCAATGAACCTCTGCAACCATAGTGCCTCCTTGGCTGCATGGGTAAGAGATATGTATTCTGCTTCCGTGCTGGACAGCACAATGATGTGCTGTTTCTTTGAACTCCAGGGAACTGTTCCATTGCCCATGAAGAACGTGTATCCGGAAATCAAATGTCTGTGAGTTTGCGTTGCCCAATCTGTGTCGCAGTACCCGGTGACTGCGGTTCTTTCAGCTCCACCAAATGTCAACCAGAGGTCCTTGGTATCTCGCAGGTAGACCATTACTCGCTTGATAGCTTGCCAGTGGATTTCAGCCAGGTTTTGGATAAACTGGGCTAATACCCCAGTTGCAAACGCAATATCCGGCCTTGACACCATCGCTGCCCATAGGACAGTTCCGATAGCTTCGGCATATGGTACCTTCCGCATTCGCATGATCTCAGCTAGGAGCGTTGGTCCTTGCTCTTTATGAAGGTTTGTTCCTGGATTCATCGGGATGGAGACCGGTTTTGCAGCTGACAATCCAAACTTTTCAGCCATCACTTCAATGTACGTCCGCTGATTAATTGATATTGTGCGTGCTTTTCTGTTTTGCTTCACTTCAAAACCCAGGTACCAGCGGATCTCGCCAAGATCTGACATTTCCCAGCATCCCTCAAGATCGCTCTTCAACTTGTCGATATCGCGTATTCCTTTTGAGGTGAGTATCATGTCATCAGTAGCAACTGCGACAACAGTGTGTTCTGATGCTGTTTTCTTGTAGAATACTGAATGATCGATGGCAGACCGAGAAAATCCAAAGTTTATGGTAAAAACTTTTGTGAGTTCTTGATGCCATCCTCTGCCAGCTTGTTTGAGGCCATACATGCCTTTTAGGAGTCGGCATACCTTTCCTTTTTGGGTTGGGTTACCGGCACCTCTAGGAATTTTCATGTAAACGGTCTCCTTTAGCGGTGCATTAAGGTAAGCACTTTTGACATCGACTTGATGAATTTCCCAGTCCAGTGTAGCTGCATTAGCCAGAACAACTCGGATCGAAGGTAACTTGGCTGCAGCAGAAAATGTCTCGGTGTAGTTGACACCTTCAACCTGCTTGTGCCCACCAGCTACAATACGGACTTGGTATGTTGTTTTGCCATCTAAGCCAGGCTTTTCTCTTAGAACTTCAGAGCAGGGGATCGCTGTTTGACCATTAGGTAAGTCTTCTATCACCCATGTCTTGAGTTTCTATAGTTGACCTATTTCGTATTCTAGCGCTTGTTGCCAATGGACTTTGGTGTTGAACCATTGGTCGCTATAAGGGCATAGTCAAGATGATTGTCGAGGATATAATTGAAGGTATCATCCTGTTGAGTGATATATTCATCTTTCAGGTCTGTGTTTTCCAATTGTGCGGCCACTGCTGCAAGTCCCTCATGTATTTGCTTGTAGGCACCTGGTGGTTTTCTTGCACGGCATCCTTGTCCTAACTCAGGTGAAGTTTCTGTTTCCTCAGCATTATCAGGAAGTAGATCAACGGTGGTCTCGTTTTCTACAGGAGTGATAGCTGGGTCAGGTGGGTCTGGAGGTGGCTTAGCAGTTTCACTGATATCTGGTTGATTAGCGCATGGATTATAGGGTTGATTTGAGTGGATGATTTTATCCCTCTCCCCCTCATCTAGCAGATCACTGATGGAGAAATCTGCAGGAACATTTGATCGTACGTTGTTTTCATTGAAAATGACATTATGCTCGATGGTGACTGATTTCTTGGTAGGCCAGTAGATATGGTACCCCTTTGATTCAGTGTCATATCCAATAAATCTGCCGATAAGAGCACGTGAGTCTAGTTTGCCTGCATTTAAGTCTTTGACATATGCGGCGGCACCAAATTCCTAAATGCCGGCTAAGTGTAGTTTCTTCTTATATCGGGCTTCATAGGGAGTTTTACCATTGAGTGCATGTGTAGGTGTTCGGTTTTGAAGCCATGAGGAATGTTTCATTGCTTCCTCCCACAGGATCTGCGGTAATCCAGAAGAGATAAGCAGCGCTCGGGCCTGTTCAGCACACGTACGCATTCCTCGTTCTGCAGAGCCATTTTGAGGTGGAGAATCATGAACTGTAAGTTCTCTTGTAGTTCCTTTTGCATCCTGATGACTTTTCATATCTTTTGAAAGGAATTCTCCCCCTCGGTCACTGCGTACACTGTTTACGTGATTACCGGTTTGGGTTTCAATATAGGCTTCATCATGTTTGTATGCCTCGAAGGTCTGGCTTTTCTTCTTTAAGAAGTATAGCCTAGTCTCACGAGTTGCATCATCTATGCGTGCCGCAACGTATTGGTTCCCATTTTGACTTTGAACCGAAGCAGGTCCCCATAAGTCCCAGTGAACACATTCGCGGTATTTCATTGCGCATGTGTGAGATTCCTTTGGGAAGGGTTGACGTGCCGCTTTAGCCTTTGCACAGGCTTCGCAAAATTCAAGTTTCAAGGTAGAGTCGAGCTCAATACCAGTGATAGAGCCTGTTGATATTGCGTGTTTTATGGCAGTAAGACCTATGTGACCAAGTTTCCGATGTGCAGTATTAACATCCATTTTGACAGAGACAATATTGGCATAGTCAATTTGCCGTGGATGTTCAGGGACAGGCATCCGGTATAGTCCATTAGACCGGGGGATTGTAGCCATGGTTTTTCCAGTCTGATTTTTAATAGTGCAGATTCCATCTTTGAAAATTGCCTCGCATTTTGCTTTATCTAACTGGCTGATCGATATTAGCGTAAATGCCATATCTGGCACATGGACTGCATCTTTCAACATTGCGAGTGTCTTGCCATTGCCATTCGGTAAGTCAATTTGTACGTCGCCAATACCTATAGCTTTAAGGCTATGCCCATCCGCTGCAATGATTTCACGTCCGAGTATTGGCCTATAATTGATGAATTTTGTATGGTCAGGGCAGTAGTGGTTGCTGGCACCGCTGTCTATGCAGGCTCCTAATTGCTGTTTTGGTGGATTGGGGTTTGCAACTGCAGTTGCAAAGCCTGTAGCACAGGTGAATGCGAAGAGGTCATCGTCATTTTGGCCATTATCAGCAACGACTGCTGAGTCTGTTGTTTTGGTGCCTTTCTTCACTTTCTTCTGTCTAGGGCCTTGGCCTTCTTTTCCTCCACCTTTTGACCAGCATTCATCTTTGGTATGACCATCCCTAGAACAGTTGTCACAATGCTCATCTGGGTTGGTCTTTGGCTTTTTCTTTGCTTTGGACACATCTGACCTTTTTCCCTTTTTGGCATGAGCCAGGAGTGCTGATTCTGCCAGCTTTGAACGTTCATCATCAATGACGCAGTGTTGGGCTTCCTCAATTAAGAAGTTAATCAGGTCATTTGGCAGCATTTTAGGTTTGCTGCAGTTCCCTGGCTTGCTCCAATTTTCTCTGCTGCAGTGATCGTTTGGATGGCCGGGCGGTAAGATGCTGGGAGGGATGACATGATAAGAGTTGAGAATCGTGTATCCGACAGTGGTGATCCCATTTGAATTAGGTTGTCGCGCCTCTTCACCATTAGCTCAAAATGTTGTTTGAGGTTGGCTAGGTGAGTGTGGGGATCATCTGAGTCAGTTACTCGCATGGCAGCAAGTTGATCCTCAGCATCAATGAGGTATAGGGTGCTTTTAGTGGTAGCATCCATTTTGACCGTTTCCCACATCTCCTTTGATGTGCTGAGATTTTTGATTAACGCACCCACTCGTAGTGATGTTATGGAAAGGATAACATGTTGAGCGAGCGACTCTCGCTTATCATATTCTATGATACGGGTCTCGCGGGCCTTTATTTGTTCCTCCGTGGCAGGGGTTTTTCCATCAGAAAGCACGGGAATACCATTTACTTGCATGTAGGGGTTTGGCACAGTAGCTTTCCCCTCAACATGAATCCACAATCCTTTTGCGCCAAGAGCTCTTCGTATACGAGGCTCATAGTCGGACTAGTTACTTCCATCATCGCGGAGTTTTGGTACAGAGAGTGAAGTAGATTCAGAGTTAGACATTGTAATGGTTGACATCGTGGTTCTTCAAGGTTGCCCGGGGCCCATAACCTGTTGGAATATGTCGCAACCGGAGCTATGAATAGAGGCTCAGCTTCAAGTACCAAGGTGAATGATATTAATCTAATCTACCTATGAATAGACTAAATAGAAACATTAGAAGACAGTCGGTATGGAAATAGGAATCTACTCACGGCTCAGCTTCAAGTACGAAGGTGAGCCACGTCTCCGCGCTAAAACCAAACAATAACTGTCGGCTGAGTTTGAACATGACAAGCGCCCAACTTTGCATATACTCGATAATTTCAACACTAGAGATGCCATGACCAATAGTACCCTGCAGTAGCCTAAGATCCACCACTACAGTCAATAAAGGGCACGCAGCCTCTGTGACTGAGGAAATTGAAGAAGAGTCCGAACTCGCATTGTTCCATGTTGGTACTTGAGTGAGGTTGTTATGCTCATGAAAGTTGAAAATAGCACGTAGATATGGGAGGAGTTGGTGGAAATACAATCTAATATGAGGATGGTGGAGCAAATTTTTTATCAGAAAGACTATGAAACAGACCTCCAGCTAAAGAGAATATGAGAATATACAAAGAGGCTGGCCTAAGAAATGAAGAAGACCATTTCCCTGGTGTAAATTGCCTAAATGTGACCTTTTCAGACTATGTGGTAAGCGCTGAATCATGACAAGAAACACAAGATGTAATATATGTCCTTGTAGAGTAAAATCAAAGAATCCCAGAAATAGCCTCTTACGTGGAACAATATGTCCACACTCGTTGACATGGCTGGCAGGACGAGTCATCAGGTCTGACCGTGGCCCAAGCAGAGTTCTTGTTAGAGTCATTCAAAAAGCAGCAACATAAATGCAAGACGGGGCGATTCCGTTTGAAGATTGCTTCGCAAGGAATTTCAAGCATTATTGTCGCCATCAGGTGCGGAACTGAGCAGCGGAGTGAACCAGAAGCGAAGTGAGCACCTGAGTTCACAGCTAACCCCTTGGGAAGCCAGGGCTGAAAAAAGAATTTCTACAAATGGTTGCTTCTGTGTTCCAAGTTGGAAATATTTTAGGTGATTGATTTCATTTTTCTTAGTTTTCTATCACTTCTGCCCTGTATTCTTATTGTCCACGCATTCTCATATCACTTGCATATTCTTGTCACTCGTCATGATTAATCATAGGTAATGTCATTGTTAGTATAGGTTTCCCCGTACATTGTTGTACCGGGAAGTTATCTGTATGATTCAGTCGGTTCCACAACCACATTGATGGCATGCTGGATTGTGATGTGACCAATTGATGTCGCTTATAATGAGTTTTGTTGTTCTTCGGGCATTGTGTTTAATTCATGATTTATTGAATCATATTATTGATTTGGTGTCAATGACATTTTGTAACCAAGCTATCATCATTAGCACAGAGAATTTTGTTTTTTAGATTTTTTGGCCAGGCATGATGTTGCTGTAATCAGAGTTTTGGAGTTTAATTGTGAAATAATGTGTTGTTGAATGTTGAATTTTTTATGGAATCATATTTGTATACTTAAAAGCAAGCATTTGGCAAATTTTCAAGATTTTAGGACAAAGTTTAGACAGGTGGCCCATTTTTGGAGGTCAAAATAGAAAAATTACTGAAATCAAGGAATGGGCTTGTGAAAATATCATTGTAATAATTTTAATACATCCATTCTATACTCATAAAGGTATCCTGATAAATTCTAGAGCTTCAGAAATGGCTCACCAAAATAAGCAGACTTTGAGTGTCTATTACTGTAGTCTATATGCAAAGGTTTGGGTCCATTGGATAATTTGTCTCATTTTCATTTTAGGTGAAGTATTAAATTGGAAGATGTTATACTTGATATTGTTAACTCATTGGATGGCTGGAATGGTGATCCCTTAGCTTAACGTATTGGTGAGTGAATTTTTGCACCTCAACTCGACTTGATTTGGAATGGTTACTTAACTCATATACACATGATACATGTGTATCTTGGAGATTTTGGCTGAACTCAATAGTGTGTAGGCTTGTAATAATTGTTGTATTGTTTAATATGATGATGGTGACAGGAGTGGAGAAATAAATGAAGGGAGATAAATGGACAGTGCTTATTTGTAATTTCAATAATGAGAGCACAGAGGTAGCAGCAGGGCATAGAAGACAGCCATGAGAAGCAGCAGAATCCAGCACAACCCCTAGGAGAAGATAGCACAACCTAGGAGAAGACAGCACAATCCAGGAGAAGACAGCAGATCTCAGAATCCCAGAAGAAAAGAGGAGAAAGAGAGGAGAACCTAGCAGTAATAACCCAAGAGAGAGGTAGCAGAGATCCAGAAAGCCAGAAGAGACAGAGGAATGTTATCAGAAAAGCATCCAGCAGGTTGGGGGAACCTATGCATGAGTTTGAGGTGTGTGAGTTTAAGGCATGGAAGTTGGATTTGAGGCAGTTGTTGAACCAGTTACATGACCTTGGGGTACTCTTATACCACCTTACCTTTTGAGAATAAATATACCAAATGCTAACCTTTATATTTCATAATTTCAATATTTTTTTGAAGGTTGAGAGTCAACCTTGCAACAAGCAGAAGCCAACCCCTGACCAGTGTTCCAGATTTGGGTAAATTCTAGACTTTTACTCAATGTTGATCTTAGCTCTGGCTAAACAGTGGTGTAGTGTACAAGAATGGAGTAGAGGTACAAAAGGAATACATTCATCTCAATGATTCAATTCATATACAAGCTGATGGCTAATGCCACCTGATAAACATGTCAGAATATAAAATAAAAAGAAAGGACACTCACAGGAATGCATGCATTTATCTTGATGATACAGTACATATACAAGCTTATGACTTGTTATGGACCATACAGCCAAACAAACCCACATTAAACCCCCACAACCACCCGCTTCCATTCCGAGACCTTTCCGACCGAAAGGACGAAAGACTGTTTTCTATAGATCCCGTCCCTGTCACGCCCGTCTGAGACACCGCGTTTCCATGTCCGACCGAGACACCGTTCCCAAGTCCGCTCCCGACTGAGGACTCAATACTTGGATAACCGACGCGCAAGACTATCGCGTACCTTACTCCCTTGTTCTCTCTTTTATATTAACCCCTTGTACTACCTTTCTCCTTGTTTTATGACCGGCTAAAGATAGTACAAAGAGCGTTACATGTATATAGTCTCACAGTCGACTGGACTGTTTGCTAGTACGAATATTGAATTAGTCCCCCCCAGTTTCTCATTCATTTCCAGTAAACTCCGCCCCCTTTCTGAAATTAGGGACAGACGATCGAGGAGGGCGCAACACATAAGTTGAAGCCAAGTCCCTTCGACCTCGAACACCTCAGTGACCGGATTGAACCATTCCGCGACCTACCCTAAGTTCCCGGCGCCTCTGTCCCCTGCCCGTAGTCCGCCCGACATCCGTCTCGGTCCTCGGCCCCATCACGGACCTTCATGCTGACCCGGATAACCCCTTCGGAAGTGCTAGCTAAGCGCCTGACATGCGGACTTAATATGACTAGTGCCACCTAATGAACAACATGTCCGAATATAAAATAAAAAGAAAGGTCACTCACAGGAATGCATGCATTTATCTTGATGATACAATACATATGTCAGGACTTGGTGAGGTCGAGGATTTGGTCAATGTTCTATAGGCCATTCTAGGTGGCTAGGCTTCAACGTGCTCATGCATTGTGCCCTGCTGTTCCATGTGTGCCACTTATTTGGACAGGAGTGGTACTGATGAAGGGGCTGAGAATGTCAGCTTGAGTGAAGGACTTGGACAGGGAAAGGTGGATGAGGGGGTCTAAGCCAAGTTAATATTCTGAGTGAGGAACTATCTACATACATCTGCTACTTATATGGGTTAAGAAGCAAGATGTGGAACAGGGTAGCATAAGAAATGGAGAACAATAAGGTATGAAAAACCATGTGGAGGCATTGTTCACAGTGAACAGGAATAGAATAAGAAATGTAGGTGAGGATAGAATAATAGAGTATGGCTGAGAATAAAATAATGAAGGAGTGAATGAAAATAAGACAATGGAGGAACGGCCGAAGATAAAACAATAGGGCCATGATTGAAATAATAAGTAGATGTCAAGTGTCACGGGGGAGGATGGGTAAAGAAATGGTTGGGAAATGAGAGAATAGTGAGAGGTGGAAGGGATAGGTGGGAGAAGTAGTCTAGATGATATACTGGATATGCTGAGCTGAGACAGCATGATAGTAAGGATAGTATGGGTAAAGGTTGGTTGGTTGATTGGTAATACTGAGTAAATTGGAGCTCAGTATTGTGGCCTTGACAACATATACAAGCTTATGACTAGTGCCACCTAATGAACAACATGTCAGAATATAAAATAAAAAGAAAGGAGGCTCACAAGAGTGCATGCATTTATCTTGATGATACAATACATATACAAGCTTATGACTAGTGCTCTTGTGTTATGATTAGTGTAGATGCTAAAGAATAAGATCTCAGTCTTATAATGGGACTCTATATTTGTATAAGAAGTACCTAAAGAATAAGCTAACTATGAAGTTAGTAACTGTTGTCTTTAGATTAAACTATATGCACTTACATCTCAGTCTTATAATGGGACTGAGATGTTCCGATGTAAATATCCATGCTTTTATACTATTCTAAGGAGAAATGATAATCCGGTTCTGCATGCTTTATAAAGCAATATCTTGTTGCTTAGGAATACGGTTATATCCATAACCGGGAGTGCTGCGCTCGTTACTCAGCTTTGTCATGCTCGTTCAATACTCCCCCTCGAGCGCAACGCACTGACATCTTCAGTCGCAATTTTTCCAAACGCGGTCGAGGCAATGGTTTTGTAAACACATCCGCTGTGTTTTCCTCCGTTGGAATGTACTGAAGATCGAAGACGTTATTCTGAACAAGGCGCCGCACAAAGTGGTATTGTATATCTATGTGCTTGGTGCGTGCATGAAACTTGTTATTGGACGCTAACGCAATTGCACTTTGATTGTCGCAGTGAATTGGAATAGGTGAGTTGATTGGTCCATACAACTCTTCGATCAGTGACTTTAGATATAGGATTTCTCTTGCTGCAGAGGTTAAAGCAATATATTCGGCTTCGGCTGTCGATAATGCGATCAGGGATTGGGCTCGAGCGCTCCATGCAACCTGGGATCCATGCAAGAGGACAACGTATCCTGACATCGAACGTCGGTGTGGTTGTGACGCCCAGTCTGCGTCTACAAAGGCTTCAAGGTTGTCATTTGTTGTTCCCAAGGTAAGTTTTAAGTTCCTTGTTCCTTTGAGATAACGAATGACACGCTTTGCAGCTTCCCAGTGAGCATGTGCTGGATTACGCATAAACTGGGATAGTATGGATATGGCAAAGGCAATGTCGGGGCGCGTGCTTGTTGCGGCATACATTAGTGAGCCAATTGCTCGCTGATTAGGTATGTCTTTGAGTACTTGTGCATCAGATGGTGATTGACTTAGGAATTCTTTGTTTTCCATTGGTGTTAATGCAGGGTTTGCATCTTCAAGACGAAATCTTTTGAGGATTGTGGTAATATACGCCTCTTGAGATAAGGTAATGGTGCGTGCTGTCCGGTTTCTTTCAATCTTCAACCCAAGCAACCAGGTGAGTTCTCCTAAGTCTGATATTTCAAATCGGTTACGCAGCTGATCCTTGAATATTTCGATATGTTTCAGATGCTTTGATGTAACTGCCATATCATCAACCGACACAGTTATTACCATGTGTCTTTCTGGTGAGTGTTGAAAATATACAGCTTGATCCACTTGTGAACGTGTAAATCCAGCATCCAAGAAGAAGTTTTCCAGCTCCTTCGACCATTCAAAACCGGCTTGTTTAAGACCATATAAGCTTCGTAAGAGCTTTAACACCTTTCCTTCATCTTTATGTTTTAGATATCCAGGTGGTGGCCTCATATATATATCATCCTCTAGTGGGGCATTGAGGTAAGCACTTTTGATGTCAACCTGATGTATTTCCCAGTTTTGCCAGGCAGCCATTGTTAATACAACGTGGATTGTTGACATATTGGAGGTAGGTGCAAAGGTTTCTTTATAATCTATGCCATATTGCTGATGTTGACCATTGGCCACTAGTCGAGTTCAAAGTTTGAGCTTTTCACCATCTGGTCCGCGCTTCGTACTAAGGATAAAGTGACAAGGTATGATGTTCGCATTTCGTGGTGGGAACATTATTTCCCATGTTTTGAGTTTCTCCAACTGACCCATTTCATAGTCAATCGCTTCTTGCCATTCTATCGCATCCAGACCATTTAGTGCCTCTCGCAAGATAGGTTCAGGTTCAGCTGCGGCTAATGCCTATTGAATGGAGTTATCTTGTAGATCAAGTGACGCTATTGAGGCTACCTCTCCTTCATTTAGGGCTTTGTAATATCCTGGAGCTGGCCGTACTCGAGTTTGCCTAGGAGCTTGTGGTACAGATTTTGTGATCGGTTCTTGTTCAGATTGTTGCGATATGACGTTCCGGGTGTTATTTGATTCAGGTACACCTGCAAACTCCCCCTCATCCGGTACGTCTTCTGCAATAGTAACCATTGGTGGGATAAAGCTGACATTCCTTTCAATAGAAACCCGTCTCTTTTCCGGCCAGAAAATGCGATATCCTTTGCTTTCATCATCTATACCAACAAATAGTGCTTCTTCAGCTCGTGCTTCTAGTTTTCCAGTGTTTGGTAAGTGAATATAGACTCTGGCACCAAATTCATGTTGCGCTAAATTCAGTTTGGAATTATTGCAGATTTCATATGGGGTTTGTCCAGGAGTAGCGCAAGAAGGTAAGCGGTTCTTTAACCAGGTTGCATAATTGATCGCTTTGGCCCATAGATACTTGGGGAGATTTTGTGCTAATAACATGGCTCGTGCATGTTCAACCAGAGTACGATTGAGTCATTCAGCAACTCCGTTTTGCTGTGGTGAATCATGAATGGTAAGTTGTCGTTCTATGCCATGGTTCTTCAAATAGTTATCAAATTCTGCACTTAGGTATTCTCCTCCTCTGTCTGAGCATACTTTGCGCAACTGGACTCCAGGATGCTGTCGTGAGAGGTTCTTCTCATACTGTTTGAATGCTGTGAGTTCCTCGCTTTTGTATTTTAGGAATTGGGTTTTTGACTCTCTGCTGTAATCATCGGTAAAACTGATGTAATACAAGCAACCTCCTAGACTCGTAGTTTGAGCTGGGCCCCACAAGTCTGTATGCACAAGTTCTCCATAGGTTCGTGCCCTGTTCTTTGTCTCTGTAGGAAAAGGCTGACGCGATGCTTTTGCTTGAGTACAGGCATCACAAAATTCGGGTTGTGAGGCTGTGTCAAGTTGGACGCCTTCAATAATACCCTTTTTAACAGCGTAGAGTACCGCTGACTGGGAGACATGTCCAAGGACTCGATGTAGCTCGTTTATGGTAAGTTTTGTTTTTACCACATTTGCATGGTGCTGAGAGTGTGAGATGACAGTATACAGCCCATCTACCTGTGGGATTTCGGCAATGACAGTATGCTTTGGGCCGGAGGTTATTATTTTACACATCCTATCTTCAAATTGGACTGTAAATCCTGCTGCGGTAATCCGGTTTGTGGATATGAGGGTGAACGCCATCTTTGGGGTATATAAGGTGTTTTTCAGGGTTATAGTTGTGCGTTTTGTTCCGAGTGGTAAGTCCATACGCACATCCCCACGTCCTATAGCGCTAATTGTAGAACCATCTGCTGTATGAACCTCTTGAGGATCAATTGGGGTGAAGGTAATGAATTTTGAACGATCGGGGCAAAAATGGGATGTAGCACCAGAATCGATGATAGCTCCATGGCGTTCAACAGGTATGTTGATTTGTTTTGCAATGCCGTTCATATCCGACGATGCAAATGCAAAGTTGTCTTTGCTTTCAGGTTCAGTGGCTGTATTTGTATTTTGTTTTGGGGAATCTCCAGACTTTCGCTGTTTCTGATGCGGTCCTTGCCCTTCTTTTCCTCCTCCGGGTCTCCAGCAGTCGGCCTTGTAGTGGCCTTTCCGGTCGCAGTTAAAACAGGTAATGTCTTGATTCCTGTTATTGCCATTGCTACCCCTTTTTGAATTTGTCTTGGCGGACAAAGCAGAGTTTCTGCCTTTCTTCGAGGGTTCCCGGCTCACCAATTGTCTGTGTTCATACTCCTCAGAGATGACGCTGACTAATTCATATGGGGTGAGTGGGTTTTGAGAGATTTGTGCAGCGGCATTAATTGATGATAATAGAGGGCGATAGGATTCTGGAAGGGATCCTAAGATAATAGCATAGAAGTCTTTATCATCAATGGATGCTCCCATGCCTGCTAGCTGCTCGCGAAGTTGGAATAGATCTCCAAAGTGAGCCTTCACATCTCCATCCTCTGTGCACCTTGTTTCCTGCAATCTTCGTCGCAGGTCTATCTGGACCAAATCGGTTTTGCTCTCATGGATCTTGCGGATCTCGGCCCATATTTGGGATGCACCATCAAGTCTCTGGATGGGCAACAATATTCGGTCTGTAATAGTGCTGAATATTTGTTGCTTGACAAGTGAGTCCTTTTGATAATACTCGTCAATTTTCTTGTCTTGTTCTTCAATCTCGTCAGATGTAGCAATTGAGCCATCTGGCTTCTTGACTATGCGTGTATTTGGGTCCACCCTATAGGGTACTGGCTTTATGGCACGACCATCCACGCAACGCATCAAACCTCGCACTCCAATTGCAGTTAACATTCTCTCCTTATAGGTTATCCAGTTCGTGCCATCCTTGGCAAGCTGGGGAATGTTAAATAATGCAGAGTTGGTACCGGGGTGCGTGTTATCCATAGTTGAAGAGGTAGGTCTCATAATCTCTTGTGTTATGATTAGTGTAGATGCTAAAGAATAAGATCTCAGTCTTATAATGGGACTCTATATTTGTATAAGAAGTACCTAAAGAATAAGCTAACTATGAAGTTAGTAACTGTTGTCTTTAGATTAAACTATATGCACTTACATCTCAGTCTTATAATGGGACTGAGATGTTCTGATGTAAATATCCATGCCTTTATACTATTCTAAGGAGAAATGATAATCCGGTTCTGCGTGCTTTATAAAGCAATATCTTGTTGCTTAGGAATACGGTTATATCCATAACCAGGAGTGCTGCGCTTGTTACTCAGCTTTGTCATGCTCGTTCAACAAGTGCCACCTAATAAACAACATGTCAGAATATAAAATAAAAAGAAAGGACACTCACAGGAATGCATGCATTTATCTTGATGATACAATACATATACAAGCTTATGACTACTGCCACCTAATGAACAACATGTCAGAATATAAAATAAAAAGAAAGGACACTCACAGGAATGCACACATTTATCTTTGCTGGTACAATTCATATACAAGCTGATGATTAGTGCCACCTGCAGCACAGTCATGATAAAACTAAAAAGAAAGGACACTCACAGGAATGCAAGCAACAGAAAAAGAGAACCCCGCCAAAAGGGAGAATGGAAACAATTGGGGCAAAATGCAGCAGACCGATACATATACCAGTTTAGCTAGTACTGCCCGATGAGCAACATGGTCAGAACAAAAATTCAAAAGACAGTAGGACACGTACACAGGAATGCATGCAGCAGAATAAGGAAACCTCCAAAAGAGGTTGGAAAATATTAGGGCAAAATGCAGCAGACCGATACATATACCAGCTGAGCTAGTACCGCCTGACGAGAAACATAGTCAGAACAAAAAATCAAAAGAAAGAAGGACACGCACAGAAGAATGCGCGCAGCAGAACAAGGGAAACCCCCAAAGGGACTGGAAAAAATTGGGGCAAAACGAAACAGACCAAGAATACTCTGAATTGAGTTTCGCTGATCGATTCCGACGAATCGGACACGATACAGCGAGCCGCGAAGTGCACTAAAGGATGGCATCCAGCGTTTGATCCTCCACATTCCAGGTCCTCACGCGTTCGTGTCTGAGGCCAGCTTGTCAAAGTTTTCACGCATCCGACAGTTTCCTTGATTTCTTTTGTCCAGGTTTTTCATGTTTTCACACGTTTGATACTCGATTCACTTGACTTCTTCTTTCCATGTTTTTCATGTTTTCATACATTTGATAGTCGAATCACTTGACTTCTCCTTTCAAGGCTTTCCATGTTTTCATATGTTTGATAGTCAAATGACTTCACTTCTTTTTCCGGTGGCATCATGTGCAATGCTCTCCAGCAACCAGAGACGTGCGCATTTTACGGTTCTCAACTCAGGCTTACCGACCGTGAATGTAAGCACGGGTAACGTCAATTGGATGCGCAAGGAGTGTTGGGATGGGCAAGCTGGAGGATCACACTCAGTCCCCACAAGGGGAGCTTACCTGCCTGGAATGAAAGGATGGTCAATGTCAACGGGACGCACAAGTGTTGGGTTGGGCAAGCTAGAGTATCACACTCAGTCCTCACGACTCAAGCTTACCTGCCACAAATGAAAGCACAATCAATGTCGACGAAACGCGCAGGGAGTGTTGGGATGGGCAAGGTAGAGTATCACGCTCAGTCCCGACGACTCAAGCTTACCTGGCACGAATGACTCCACGATCGACGTTGACGGAACGCGCGAGGAGTGAGGAGTGTGGGATAGGAATGCTAGAGTATCACTCAGTCTCCACGGTGAATTCCAAACCCGATCCAACCATCATCCTCGTTCCAAAAGGAAGTCGGTGGATGTGCCAACAGGCAAGAGAAGGACGAGTGAATTTCTGGTACATCGCTCGACCATTTGTCATCGGACCCAGTTAGGGTCGGAGACTAGGATACTCAGACCGTAGCCCGCTCGCGAGGAGAGACGTGCTTAAATAGACGTCATGTGCGAGCACCGCGGCTTTAAGACTGCTGCGTCGTGGTGGTGGTGGTGGTAAGGAAAGGAAATTGATTAAACGCCGAGCTAACCTCTTTTATACTGCGCCAGGCGGACCCGGCTTACATATCCATCGGTTATCAATCGCTATATTCCAGTTCAAACTAGGAGGTCCAAAGTGGATCCTCTCTGAATTGTTTTGATCTGGCCTCGGGGCTGACCCGCTGAACACGCTTCGGGAAAATAACGTTCATAACAGCGGCTGGTCATTCAGAGTACTTACCTAAATTAACTATAAATTTCAAAAAAAATAGAATACTAATACACTGGGATAAGAGTTAAACACAATGAACATCGGAAGTTCCTGGTTTGGTTGGGAACCGAAAAGTCGCCGTTGACAGATATTGATATGAGGCAGTTGTTGAACCAGTCACATGACCTTGGGTCACCCTTGTGCCACCTTGCCTATTGAGAATAAATATGCCTAATGCTAACCTTTATATTTCATAATTTCAACATTTTTTGAAGGTTGAGAGTCAACCTTGCAACAAGCAGAAGCCAACCCCTGACCAGTGTTCCAGATTAGGGTAAACTCCAGACTTTTACTCAATGTTAATCTCAGCTCTGGCTAAAACAGTGGTGTACCATACATCATGCCCGTGCGATAAACCCTTCTAAGGAGCTATATTATCTTCACTAATATCGTTCGTAGCGTCAATCTCGTGGCTCTTGTCCTGCTGCATGTCCCGCTGCCGCTCCCGCCCAGAAGACTCAGACCCGCAGCGCGTCGACTACCGCCGTTCCACCCGTTCTGGCGCAGGCTCCCCCAGAACCTGTCCCACATTCCGATGCCGCTGACGATGCTAAACAGCCTGGAATGATTGCACAGATGGGAGCTACTGCAGGCTACTATTGGTCATGGCATCTCTAGCATGTTGTTCGGCGGCTCCTCTGCGGCCAACTGAGCCCGCCCAACAAGCAGTTGCACCGCCCGTTCAACAACAGAACCAGGGTATCAGCTGCCAAGTTCAAGCAAAAGGTAGCGTGCAGTGTATCCAGAGCTGACTAATTATTCTATAAACTCATTACATCAACCCAATTGGTAGACTTCACAAAGTGTCTCGAGGCTGCTGATGTTTAGACCTGCTCCTGGTATCTTGAACAGCTGAAGCTGTATGTTTCTTCAGTGTACCTGGTATGGATACACACTAACCTTACTTATAGTGCCAATCTGCGGCTGGCCCTTACTAGATATCCAACAAGCCCAACATGCATGTGACGTAGAGATATATTTGAAGTTTAAGAAAATGATGTTGCGTGATTATACTTTGAGCTCGCTGCACTGCGGCCACACAGAATGTCTGTCCACCCATGAAAATTGGACATCTCACCATCAGTTTGGAAACATTTGAAGGAATGAAACAAAGTTCTCAGCTACCTCATGCAGGTGGACCTGCTGAATATTAGATGTTCTCAAATTTTTGCAGCTGGACCTGAAGGGAGTGATAATTCAACTCGTGGGGCACGAAAAAATAACTGCCGTAATGGAGGTAGAAAAAAAATAGCCCACCCGAAGTGTGAACAGCCTCAGCAGGGTTATTCACCAGCTCCCCCAAACTCATTCCCGCCCTAGGGAATTATTCGTTGTCAATATTGACTGTATTAGAGGCTTGTAACTCAATTGGGTCCGAGGGATTGGTGTCTATGGGATCAGAAAGTTCCAAGTGTTAGTCTCTGGCCTAGAATATATTGGAAAATACTTCAGTGATGCGTCCTTGGAAACGAATCGACATATCTTCCTGTTGTCTGTATTGGATGAAAAATATAGCGTATATGTCTCGGAATGAGGTGAAAGGATAATGTGAATACAGCAAAGAGTTATACTCGCATTGTTCCATGTTGGTACTTGAGTGAGGTTGTTGGTTGTTATGCTCATGAAAGTTGAAAATAGCGCGTAGATATGGGAAGAGTTGGTGGAAATACAATCTAATATGAGGATGGTGGAGCAAGTTTTTTATCAGAAACACTATGAAACGGACCTCCAGCTAAAGAGAATATGAGAATATACGAAGAGGATGGCCTAAGAAATGTAGAAGACCATTTCCCTGGTGTAAATTGCCTAAATGTGACCTTTTCAGACTATGTGGGAAGCGCCGAATCATGACAAGAAACACAAGATGTAATATATGTCCTTGTAGAGTACAATCAAAGAATCCCAGAAATAGCCTCTTACGTCGATCAATAATGTTCACATTCGTTGACATGGCTGGCAGGACGAGTCATCAGGTCTGACCGTGGCCCAAGCAGAGTTCTTGTTAGAGTCATTCAATAAGCAGCAACATAAATGCAAGACGGGGCGATTCCGTTTGAAGATTGCTTCGCAAGGAATTTCAAGCATTATTGTCGCCATCAGGTGCGGAAATGAGCAGCGGAGTGAACCAGAAGCGAAGCGAACGCCTGAATTCACAGCTAACCCCTTGGGAAGCCAGGGCTGAAAAAAGAATTTCTACAAATGGTTGTTTCTGTGTTCCATTGGAAATATTTTAGGTGATTGATTTGATTTTTCTTGGTGTTCTATCACTTCTGCCCCGTATTCTTATGGCCCGCGCGTTCTCATATCACTAGCGTATACTTGTCACTCGTCATGATGAATGATAGGTAATGTCATTGTTAGTATAGTTTTCCCCGTACATTGTTGTACCGGGAAATTATCTGTGTAATTCAGTCGGTTCCACAACCACATTGATGGCATGCTGGATTGTGATGTGACCAATTGATGTCGCTTATGATGAGTTTTGTTGTTCTTCGGGCATTGTGTTTAATTCATGATTTATTGAATCCTGTTATTGACTTTGTGTCAATGACATTTTGTAACCAAGCTATCATCATTAGCACAGAGAATTGAGTGGTTGCTGCTGAACTTGAAGCTTGAATTTTGCCGTCTGTAAAGCCCATACAGACTCATACCTGTTTTATGATGTGACAATAATTACATTTATAAGCACTAGTGTGGATTCAAAACCCACGATGGAGACGTATCCGTTAAGCAGCATCATTTGATGGTCAGTATGTTTGAAAAATCCTCGTTATGTCCATTTCTGATAACTCAATATAGATGTGAGCCTTGGTGTAAACTTGAGAATTGAGAGGTATTTTGAAATGGTTGGGGATATGACCATTGAGGAAAAGTTTTTCAGTGTAATCGCAGGAGGATGGTATCCTACAATGGAATAGGTGGCGGCTTAGTGACGGCTCAAGGTATATCGATATTATCGAAGACGGTCACTCCTGCAAATCGCATCCACCACCATGGCTATCTAGATTGACCGATCTGCGGACCGGGAGATTATTTTCACAGTGTGAAGCACGCCACTGCGGCCGTTCCATGGGATCCTGAAGCAGTACAGTATTATCAATGAGCATTGTCATGGATCCTTAGGCCTCGTTGATTGAGTAGATAGTTTAGAAACAAAGTGGAGCATATAAGGTGACTATGGAGTGTCAAATATGAAGGTGTCTGCTTGAGTGTTGGTGCTGACTCTAACTCTTCCCGTCAAGGAACTCCTTACATTGGCTGAAGGGTGATGAAGGGGCACTCAGTGGGACAATGCTTGACTGTATTGTGGTGATAACATGCGATCAGTATTTAACTAGCCACAAAGAGCCCCTCTCATCGAAGAATCCAGAGATAATTATAGCCTTGGAGCATATTGCCTGTAAGTTGGTGGGGTTGTTTTCATGTTTGGAGGAAGGGATCAGGGACAGTCCACGTATCCCATGATGGAGAT
>QLPG01007589.1:0-16269 GCA_003314385.1 Gomphus sp. MG54 | reverse complement strand
CGGGAATAGAACAATAGAGGGTGGCCTAAGATAAAACAATGGCAAAGGCCAAGACAATGAATGGCCGTCATGTTGTTCGGAGGAAACGGGTAAAGGAGTGGATAGGGGGTTGAAGGAACAAAGGAAGGGGGTGTACGAGGGGAGTGGTCCATACGATGTACTGGATGTACCGAGTAGAGGTCACGCGGTGGTGTGAGATAATACGGGTGAGGGCCGGTTGGTCGGTATTCCCGAGTGAGTCGGTACTCGGTGTTGCGGGCTTGACAGCTTGTCTACAAGTAGCAATATTATTACACCCCCATCTGACTGCATACCCATACATATCATATACCCATACATACCCAACCTCATCCACCTGTACTCTACCCATGGACACATGCACTGGAGATGCATGGAGTTTTGACCATCACTGGTCCCCCGATGATGGGATCCCTTCCATGGCAAGAGAAACTGATCCAGGAATTCAACCATCCCCCATAACATGGTAGATTTGAACCCATTTCTCCCACCCAGTTATGGGGTCAGGTGTATCCACAGGAATTTGTAATAAGTCACGCTCAGTTGACACGAATGGGTAAATCGACTCTATTTGGTACCTGTAATAAGTCATGCTACAGGACAAATGGTAAGCTATCTAAAGGTAGGTAAAGTAGTGGGTAACATACCTCAGTCGACACGAATGGGTAAATCAACTGAGGTATGGGTAACAACTGAGACGGAATATAAATGATTTAGAAAAAATGTGTGAACTGAGAATGTATATGCCCGCAGGCCCGTAGAAATGGACTTTGTTGTGACGAAATATTATTGAGTGGCATTGTACACATTTCCTACACTAAAGCTGTAATATCTCCCCCAATCACTCCCAGATCAATGTGTAACTCTGCACCCAAGTTCTATACATCATGAAGAACCTGTATGAATATTTACAGGAATTTAGGGAAATATTTTGTGTAATTCTATGTACCCGGCCTCATACCTAGCTAGCCCCATGGTCCAGAAGAGCAGTTATTGAATGAGATACAGAAGGGGAAGCAGGGAAACGAATAGGAGGACATACAGGGGATATAGGGGAATGCACTCACATGCAGAGGAATGAGAGATAGTGAATCCAGGATGCATATATGCTGCCACCGAGGACAGCTGACAGAAAGACAGGAGGGGAGGACATGGGACATGGCTCAGGAAGGAGATATTTGTTGCGCACAAGAAGGGAACAAAGGGAGAAGCACTTATATTCAATTGGCACCACTGACAGGTGTCATATCTCTATAAAGATTCCATCGGGGTAGTCCACAATAGGCTGGCCCTGCATATGCTCCACAGTTTTCACTAACTACGGATCATAGTTACACCATGGGATGCATTTGTATAAAGCTACTATAGTTACAAGGAATTAACAGAGACAAGAAAACAATATTTTCATCCCCCATTACTAGCCACCAGGTTATACTTGAAATTCATCACTCGCGCTGAACCGAAGGTTAAGCGCCGAGTGCTCACCTACCCATTTAGGATTATAACACTTGCTACTCGTCGTACAACAATTCCAGAATACAGTTGGGTTCTCCATATTATATATTATTATATTACACCACTACAAATTACATTTCACTTGTGGGAGAACCACAATTCGCTCACCCGGTGCTTTGGCGCCCAGACCAGTTCTCCGGAACGGCGCCTAGGTGGAGGTGAAACCCGGGACTTAGCCCAGGGTAGATCATCAATAGCACAATATATTCTCTATCGATAAATACAATAAAAATCATAGTAAAATCCAGGGACTTATTATCCTAGTTGTAGTGTCGACTCTCCGATATTCTAGCACGGGAAACCCCAAGGAAACCTAGTTTACCACTCTAAACAACAGACTTACGGCCATGTCAGACCAATGCATGATGTCTGTGCATGTCAGAGCCTAATTCAACACTCCCCCTGGCTCAACGGGCTCTCGTAGAGTCGCAAGGTGGCGCAGTGCTTCTGAAAGTGGACCCTGGGGAGCTGCTTTGTGAACATGTCTGCTAGGTTATCGGTGGACGCTACTCGACGAACTTCGATCTCCCCCTCCTCGACTCTCTCACAGATGTAGTGATAGCATATATCAATATGCTTGACTCGAGCGTTATTCTTGGTGTTCTTTGTCAGTAAGACGGCCCCTGAGTTATTATTGTACAGTATGGCTGGTTTTGGTTGTGGATAGCCAACTTCTTCCATTGCCGCATACATCCAAAGGATTTGTTTCATCGCTCTTGTGAGTGCCATGTACTCGGCCTCTGTTGTGGATAATGCGACCGTAGGCTGGTACTGGGATCCCCATGCTGTGGGCCCGCCGGCTTGGACAAAGCCATGTCTGGCACATGAACGGCACGTGTCAAGATCTCCAGCGTAGTCCACGTCGACATATCCAACGGGGGCCAAGTCTTTGTACTTCTCACCATAAGTTATCTTGTAGTCGAGGGTCCCCCTAATGTACCAGAGGACATGAGTCAGTGCGTGCCAGTGAGCCTTCCCCAGGTTTGATGCAAACTTGCTGAGAGTGGATACTGCATATGACAGATCAGGGCGTGTGGCAATTTGGGCATACATGATGGATCCAAACAACTCTCGATAGGGTTTGTCTGCCATGAATGCGCGGTCTATTGGAGTCTGAGGTCCCTGCTCCTTGGTCAATGTGACGCCAGGGGGTAAGGCAGTTGCACGGGAGTTACAATCTGGCATGCCGAAGCACTTGAGGACTCGTTCAAGGTATGCACGCTGTGAGATGCTGATTGTTCCAGCGTCCCTGTCTCTATCAATACGGATCCCTAGCACCAGATTGGCATCCCCCAGATCCTTTGTCCCATAAGTCCAGCCCAATTCCTCCTTGGCCCTCACTGACTCTTCCCTTGATGAGGAGATTCCTGTGGTATCGTCAGTATATGTGCTGGTGATGGTGATATTGCCGTCTGCATGTCGAGAGCGTACTGAGGGATCTGCTTTTGAGCGGTAGTATCCTAACTCCCCCATTTCCTTATCCAGCATTCCCCACCAGTTGTTAGTACCATCCATCGTTCCATATAACGTCTTATCGAGCCTCCCAACCTTCCCTTCCTCTTTTGCCCCATCAGGCAATTCAATGTAGATTGTGGCCTGTGGTGTGGAGTTCAGGTACGCTGCCACATAGTCGACTTGCCATGCCTCCATATCAGTTGCAGCAGCTATTGCGAGGTTCATGCGTAGTGATTCATACCGAACGACAGATGCGTAAGTTTCAAAGAAATCCACCCCAGGGATTTGGGTGTATCCTTTAGCGACGAGGCGTGCTTTGCGTGCTATAAGGTTGCCGTCCACGTCATATTTGTTAGCAAAGGTCCAGCGAGTTTTAACTAATATGGCTCCATCTGGACGGTCTACCACAGCCCACACCCCATACTTCCTCATCACTTCAAGTTCGTTATTAATCGGTCCGTCCCATATGTCAGGGTGCATCATTGCTTCGTCATAAGAATTGGGGAGTGAGAAGTTGTTTGGATCAGGGAGCAACTGAGCATTGGTGTGAAAGGCCCTCGCTTCCTCACCTAGGTGCAGCTGGTCGTTTGCCCATGCTTCTCCAGCATCATGAGCTTCCTGTATGTTTTGCTCTGATTCTCGGGAATCTTTGATTGCCTGTGTAGGGATGGGGATGCGAGTTGAGTGACGTGGAGCTGGAGCTGGGAGAGGAGCATCTAAGACTGGAGCAGGTGGAGCAGGGGCAGCTGGAATAGCATGTTTGTGTACAGGTGCTAGTCCTTTGCTGTGGTCGTCTTTATCCTCAGTGACTGGGTTGTCAAGCGTGATGTGGTCAGTCTCCCCCTCGCTCGGCAAGCCAGGTGTAGTAAGTGTCTTGTTGCCGGTCCCCTCTTCAAAAATCACATTGCAAGAGTGGAAAATCCTGCGGCTCTCAGGGTCATAAATCCTGTAAGCATCCCTCCCAAAATACCCAATTAATTTTCTCTTGATTGAGCGTGGATCTAATTTGCTCAGCCCATCTCCTGCTTCTACTGGTATTTTGGCATAGGCAATGCAGCCCAGGGGTCACAGATGAGAAATATCTGGCTTCTTGCCATGCCATAGCTCAAATGGGGTCACATCGGGGTGTCTAGCGGTGGGGATGAAGTCCATCAGGTATACAATAGATGCCGCTACTTCACACCAAAGGGATGGGGGTAGACTGGCCTCATGCAAACATATACGGACACGTTCAATGATTGTACGGTGACACCGTTCGACGACGCCATTTGAGGCAGAAGAGTAGGCTGTTGTGGACTCATGTATGATACCCTGCTCGCCAAGGTACGCTTTCCATATGGTATTCATAAACTCTGGGCCTTCGTCGGTGCGGATTTTCTTTACTTTCTTGCCCGTTTGATGTTCAGCAAGTGCCACATAGTGTTTCAAAGCATTCAGCGTCGTCTCCCCTTCTTTGTTTGCTAGAAAGTAAGCCTCGGAGTGGCCACTGTACCCATCGACACATGGCATCATATAGCTGCGTCCACCGGTTGACTGCACACGTGATGGTCCCCACAAATCTATGTAGGTGCGTTCACTGGCTTCTGTCTCCCAATCCTTATTTATGTAAAATGGACGGTGGGTATGCTTCCCCATGATACAGTCTTCACATGCCCCCGGATGTGATATGAGATTGGTGACATGCATCCCTTGGACAATGCCTTGTTTGAACATTTGGCGTGCGGTTTCATAGCTAACATGCCCAAGACGACAGTGCCAGGTGTCAATATCAGTAGGTTTGTTATGGGACCTTGTAGCGAGGACCCTTGCTGTTGTGTCAAGAATTGCAAATGTCTTGGCAGGCACATTGGGTGGCATGCCTGTGTAGTCTTGGATAGGACCAGTCGATGGAAAAATGTCAATTTTGTACATCGTTCCTTCACCCCTCCCATACATGAAGGGATGCCCTTCTGGGTTGACAAAAGTGACACCCCCACCTCCGAACACAGCATAACAGCCCCCTCCGTCGAGTTTCCCAATGGATATGAGATTGTGTGACAAACTCGGACAATGCAATGCATCTTTGAATGCAAGGTTGATGACCCTCCCATTGCACATACATCTTTTTCTCACTGTCCCTTTTCCACATATAGGGAATGTTGTGCCACTCTCAGCAGTTGACCCATCCTTCCCGGTGCAGGGCTCATATGACTCGAAATCACTGATATTAACGAAAAAATGGTCGCTAGCCGCTGAGTCAGCATATGTGATAAGGGTAGGTGTTGGTGAGACTGCGCTAGTCATGAATGCGTAAAACTCTTGACTATTCTCAGGACTAGTGGGAGTGAATGCAGTCGCAGATACTACAGCAACATTTGCGGTTGGCTTCATGGGGTTAGGGCTTGGCTTCTGTTGTTGAGTTGAGTTGGTTGACCCTCCTCCCGTTGCGTTCCCCTTTTTTCTCCACCAATCAGGGTACTGACCCTCCATTCCTCCCCCCAGTTTAAAGCACCGATTGATAGTATGCCTGATACGCTTACAGTTTGGATTGGAGCAAAGTTCATTGGAGCGGTTATGCCTAGCTTGAGTTGTTGCAAGTGCCTGGGATGACTGAGGTACAGGTTTCCTATGGCGTGCAATAGTGGTGTCATATAATGTGAGGGTTGCAATGACTTCCTTTGAGGTTTTTAGGGCAAAGAGGGTGCCGACCACTATGTCCCACTCTCTGGGCATCGATGCGATGACAATTGTGCGGAAGGTAGAATCATCCATTTTTCCACCTTGGGCGTTGACCTTTGCCCAGGCCTCATGCAAACATGCAAAATGGGCAATGATATCTGCACCGTCTGTATGTTTAATTGCACGGAGTGCATTATCGGCATTGAGGAGTCCCATATCAGAGGATGTGCCATGAACGTCTTTTAAGGTAGACCACACTTGTGCTGCAGTGTCTGTGGACTGAATGCCATGCCTGACAGGGTTCTTCACATTGAGGTCAATCATGGCCTTTGCATACACATTGCGTTGTTCCCATTCCTCTGGGGAAGGAGTTCTAGATCCCCAGTAGCCCATAGGGGTGGGTACAGTTCCAGGTGCTAATGGTGTGGGTTTGGGAATGGTTCCTTCTAGGTATTCTTGGACACCGCGTGCGCCTGCAGCAGACCAGATAATGTCATGCCACACGAACCAGTTATTTCCGTCGAAACGGTCCTCGGCAGGTAGTATAAAAAGAGAGGGTTGGTTGGACATATTCGGGCCCTTCAATCAGTCAGGGTCTTGTTCGGTGGATCGGGGTCTTGTTTGGTGGATCGGGGTCTTGTTCGGTGGATCGGGGTCAGGTTCAGTAGGTCGGTGTCAGTGAAGAGCAATTCAAGTAATCGGTGTTTATTTGTGGCTTAGCAGCTTTGGGCGGGGCCCATAACCTGTAATAAGTCACGCTCAGTTGACACGAATGGGTAAATCGACTCTATTTGGTACCTGTAATAAGTCACGCTACAGGACAAACGGTAAGCTATCTAAAGGTAGGTAAAGTAGTGGGTAACATACCTCAGTCGACACGAATGGGTAAATCAACTGAGGTATGGGTAACAACTGAGACGGAATATAAATGATTTAGAAAAAATGTGTGAACTGAGAATGTATATGCCCGCAGGCCCGTAGAAATGGACTTACGGCCATGTCAGACCATGGCATGATGTCTGTGCACGTCAGAGCCTAATTCAACAGAATTTCCCTCTCCCATTATGCCACCTATTCCCTGCCCGCCACTCTTCCCTTTCGGTAGGGCTACACATATATACAATATGTACAAATGAACCTAAAGTGCGCCATAGGCGCTCTGCACTTCAAGTACTATAATTTAATTTCTCTCTCTCTCCCCTTCTCTCAGCGGAGTCGTTTGGTGTCACGGTAACAATAGTCACGATGTCTCTGGTCTTTCTACACCCGACACATTATCATTCAGCTTCCTAAGATGCGCAAAGGGAAAAAACGGTAAGCATGTCTCCATTTCCTGCCCTTACGTCTAATTAGTGCAATACATCAGAGTATCTTCACTTGCTGCTCATAAACCATCGGCGGCGCGAGTCCCGCGAGTCGCGCGACTGGCGCCCCGGACCCGACGAATACCAAAGCGTCTATTCACCGACTTGCCAGTTGAACTCGTCAGATACATATTTGAGCTTGCAGCTAATCACCCTCCAACTGCGTTCTCACTCTGCCTGCTATCCAAAGATGTTTGGGGTTGGATCATGCCCATCCTGTACCGTACCGTCACCCTCCTAAAGGACCAAACGAAACTTTGTCCGCTGCCAAGAAGCAACTTTTTCTTTGTTGGAGAGATACAGAACTTCTTCCTCGACGTTGACAGATGCACTTTCGAGCTTCGGAGATGTAAGAAACTGATAAACCTTGTTATTCCTCAAAGCCGCGTGCCGTACAAAGATGTCCCCAACACTGTAACCCATCTCACTATCAATAATTTCACAGGCGAATATGTGATGAAGGGGATACCATTACCCTCCCTCACTCATTTATATCTAGCGAATGGCAAATTAACGTTTCTTCGACTCTCTTGGACCCCAGCACAGCTTCCCCAACTCACCAATTTAGTGTGGGGGATGGACACGGTCCCTAATCGGCACCAGCTCACCACTTTTATAGGCTCGGTCGCCGGGGTAGGATATGAGAAATTGCGAGTCATTGGATTACAAAAATTAGTGCAGCATGGCCGTAGGAGAAAACCTGGGTCCAATTGCTGCGCGGTGAAGATGGCTAGGGAACTGAGAGCAACTCCGTTCCGTGACAACGAATTGATCGTAATCTTTCCGTCGCACGACAAGTTTGATTCCTCGGATTGGAACGGGTGGTTTCAAGGTGGAGAAGATGTGTGGGAGACAGCTGAGCGGCTCCTCTCTGAAAGTTTGTCCTGCCAACCTTCAAAACCTGTTGTTGGGATGTTGATGATATGTAACATGCGTATTAGAGCAACTCTTAGACCACGGCCCGGCTTATTGACGCTCATCGGGGTGTCTCCAGAGCACAATAACTAAAACAAACTTGTCTGACATCCCTTTCGTATTTCCATTCAACATCAATATCGACTCAGCAAGCCGGGATGACTAGACATCCGCGGCGTCAGACCGACACAACAGGTGAGAGCCTCGAATGTCGGAAAGAACGTGTAGTATTACTTCGAGTCCTTGAAAGAAATTGTATTTTTCCTATACCAGAGCGCCTTGAGACGAAGCAGCCGTAGGATAACGACCTTGATCCTTCCTGATAAAATGTCGACTTTATAGCAAACAGTTCATGATGCATACACAAACAAGACAGCTAGCGATTACGCGTTAGATGCATTAACATATGATTAAATGTCTACATGTTCGAGCTCCTAACGTCGGTTTCGGCCGAGACGATGGGCAAGGGTAAAGGCTTCCTCGTATCCTTGTGACTATTTGGATTATCTGGGCTCGATGATGCAAAGTTGTATGATCAGGAATGCAGCAATACAACCATTTCTGAAAGACGCACTAAGTCTATGAAGTCCTCTTCTTCGTGAATGCGGTCAGGGTAGGGTTCACTAGATTCTTGTTTGTACACCCCGCCGGCGGCGGCATAGAACCACATCACTATCCCCGCCTGTCCACCAAGCACAACACCACGTTAACATCTTATTCCAACATGCACATTCCATTCGGCGACACACCATTGTAAGGTCCTCAACGTCACGAGGCAGTTCAACGATCCTCTGCCAGTCGATATACTCCTATGCATATACCGCGGAGCCCACATGTCTCTGATTTGCGCTGAGGTGTATGTATTCCCGTTAACTGTGAACACGGCGTCGGGGGATATGAGGTTGTTGAAGGCCCCAATGGGCGTCAGAGAAAGGCACTTCGAAGAGGGTGTGTGTAAAGTTTTGAGTCCATTCGGTTAGGGAGGATAAGTGCGTAGCCATTAGGTTCGGGGTGTAGGGTATTTGGCTTGTGTTTTTGGATGTCTGGATGTCTGGTTTACCGGACGTTTCTGTGCTTTATGGGGTGTCAGAGAGTGCTTGATAGCTGGCGACTAAAGATTTTCGTGTATGACGAAAAGTTTGTGTCATCATCGACGCGCGGGATGTCAGGTCCGGTATTCCGAAATCTCGGACACATTGTTACGTAATAGCCTCCAATGGGGGCGGATAGGCAAATAGTCCGAGTCTATCTCATATGAGACGATGAACGGCGAATCTGATTGCAACAGATACAGTATAGTAGACCTCCTTGATACAGGATACCTCCTTGATACAAAATAATTTTCCAAGGTCAATTCTCATTCCAGTAATGCAGGGTTTTGCACAAAGAATCTACTAAATATAAGCAACATTTAAGCCAACCCACACAAGGGAGGGAGAAGAATTGCATCCAGGAGGAATTTATTTTCATCCAAAATTTCTCAATTTTGATAACATGCAATCTTAAATCAGTGATTGCTCAACTTTTCTGAGAGATTTTGTCAGAGAGTATTCACATTATGGAAGCTATGCATCTCCTATTGCTAATTACAAAAACTCCGAGTGGGATTTGACCTAAATTGACCTTAATCTGACCACAAAGATATTGGGGCTACCAAAGTGTGACATACAACACACTAGTAATACAAAGAAATGGATGACTAATCACAACGGGCCGCAAATTCCGTGCACGGAGAATTAGGTGTCATGCTTATATCAAGGACCTATACCTGTGACATTTTGACCTGTTCCACAAAATAATTTACTCTGCCACAACAAATGCTTTTTTGCCCCTAAAATATAGAGCAAAAATGTTCTCAAGACACTTCTTAGCTGTAATATTTTATTTTTTAAATTTAGTCTACAAAAATTTTGAGCTAAAATTGAGCTTGACTGAAATCTGTATCAAGGAAGTCTACTATACTGTACACAATCCTACTGCTATAACTCATCTATAATTTTCCATTGTATGTCAAGCTGACAACCCGATGTCTTGAACCAGACTCCTGGGATCAGGCCTATAGGTGTTTGGGAGATTATACTTCCAGACCCAAAGGAAGGGTAGGGTATGATGGAGAAGCAGTGCATAGGCACAGGGTATATAGAGCACAGGACTCACTAGCAAGGGGCTTTAGGTTTTCCTCTTAGGAATCCCCCCATTGCTAGGTGAAGTCCCCTCCCTTCATGTACATAGATGAGTAACTGAACTTAGGAATCCCCCCATTGCTAGCCCTTGCATGACAGTTCTCAGGTGCCACTGGGGTTTCTCTTACATTGTCATGAGTAGGTATGAAGATAGATTGGTTGGTCAGATGATTTACAATGATGAGGGTAGTGTCAAATCTGGAAGGCAGGGGTAGTTTGTAGATAAAGTCCATGTAAATGGAGATGTAGAGGGATTGGTAATTATGTCAGGAGTTCATATGGATGGTGCCTCTGTGATTTAGAATACATGCAGGTGGTACAGTATTCAACATATGACTTAACAGCATTACAGAGCTTGGGCTAGATATAGTCTCTTCTGATGAGCTCTAATGTGCAGTTTTGTCCAAAGCACCTAGTATTAGTTTGAATATAAGTTGGGTTGAGGGCTCGGTTGACAGAGGAGTGGATGGGACTAGAAGTGTAGTGTATTTTCGTAAGTACCTAGTCTTATATATAAGTTGTCCATAATGCGATAAACAAATCCCTTCGGCGACGTTCTAGGTCCGGATGCAGGGTCGCCGCCCTGCTTTGTGATCCCCCCTTCCACGTCATCAATCGCGCTACCTAATAAATTATGCTGTGTATGAAAATCTTCATCCTCATCGTGAGTCCTTCCCCTAGATCCTTCCCCAGTCGGAATTTCCTCTAACCTCTTATCATATCTCCCTCGATAACAGCATTACTGCATCTTGACATGGTCGTGTGTCAGTCCTCATCGCGTAAGTCTGTTCTTCTCTCCTTGCTCCTTCTACCCCTCGTCACAACACACCCCTTCAAACACATTCGTCCAATACACGAGTGTATTGGCAAGTGTGTTTGCCAATAAGAGGACCAATGTGGCAATGATGCATGTATGCACCCCTTGAAGGTGTGCAGGGCTTATTGGACTCAAAAGTGACATTTCCCCTTCTCTGGAGATCTCTTTGATGTTTTCCCTCCAATATCTGCTGCTGTGCACTGCGCCTGTCTGCAAAAACCAAGATTTCGCTTCCATCTGCATCCGGTGGCTTGAAAACCTCTTGGAGTCGTCGCGTTCCGTGTCTGAGGGTTGGAATCGAGCGTTGAATATGATAGGGAAATGATAGTGCTGCTTGTGTTGCGTGAGTTGGGTGGGACTGTGCGGTGAGTGAGTTTTCGATGAATGTATGCGGTCGCGCTGGTCGTTCACTTTGTGCGTTCTCGTACAGACTTGACTTCCCAACTGTGTGAACCATGTGCATTTTGCTCTCACGTTTTTGTAGGTAGCTTGATAACAAAAATGTCCTGTAAAACAACATTGCTGCTGCGTCCCCATATGCGCGCATTTGTGTCACGTGATGCGCATCCCTGTCACGAGCCGGATGTTCCGTGTCATCCGCCGTCGTCTCGTTCGATGGCGGTGACGCTTCTCTGCTATAGCTACAGCTAGGCTGGTCGTGCGATGGGATCAAGACCTCTGTGTTGTCTCCCTCGGTTTGGTTCTGCGCTGCGTTCGGTGTTCTGGACATTAGGACGGTTGCCGTGGTTTGCGCAGGGTTTATGGCGATTTGCGTCAATGGCTCCGCCGCGACGATCTCGACTGTGCGTGGCCACCTCACGTGTTCAATATGTGTCGTATGAGCACGGGTATGCGCTGGGTCTGGCTGCCTCGATGTTACTATGCCCCCCGCAGTCTCTGCGGATGGTATGGCGGTTTGCCTCAATGGCTCCGCCTCAACAACGCTCTCGACTATGAGCGGTGGCTTCGCGTTCGTTGTCCGTGTCTGTCCGGCGATCAGCGGTCTGCTCTCATCACAACTCGTTGGCGGTGGTGCGGCGGCGTCCATTTCGATAATGGTGAGTCTTGTCGCTCGTTTGGGGTCTGGAATTCTGACTGACACGCTCGTTCAGTCGCTCTCTTCAGTATGCGACGCTACTTGCCGTCTCTGTGGCGGCTCCCTGGCCGGATTGGCCGGATCGTTCGACGCCTGCCTCTCTGCAGTATGCAGTGACGCCTCTGTTCACGTGACGACTTGTCTCGATGGATTCTTGCCGGTGGATTCGTTTAGTGGCTGGTAAGTGATGTTGCCATTTTTCTTCGACTCCTCGCTGACTGTCTTTTCCACCCCTTCATTTTGGATATGCGCCGCGTTGTTCCGTGCGTTTGCGATGTCGTTTCGTACATTTGCCCTGTCCGCATCTGGCTTTTTCACTGCGGTGCACGGCCCCTGCTCATCACGGTTTTTTGGCGTTATGTCGGTGTCTTCGATCACGGTATGGATCGCGTCCTTGCTCGTTACTCGTGTCTTCGACGGCTCGTGTGATGAAGGGTGAGTTGCTTTGCTGCTATCCTTCGAAACCTTGCTGATTTCCCCTCCCAATTTATTCCTAAAATCATCTCCTACGTGCGGTGTCTCATTTCCTATCGCTCGATGTCTCGTTCGCGTCAATGCTTTGGTTGGTGGTCCATCGTTTTGGAAACATGCCGTGTTGATTTGCATTCTCGTTCGATCCGTGCCTGGCCCTCTGATTACGATGCATTTCGTTGTTCGTGTGAGATCCATAGTTGGCCGCGTTGGTGACTTAAGTCCTGCGACGTCTTGTGATCCGCGTTCGAATTGCCCCAGTTTTGTTGGGATTACGGTAAGTTCCGCCGTTTGCATATCGTGTTCTCTCTTGGCTGATTTGGTTGGCGGTTCGTGCTTTGTTATTTTGATCGGATTGCTTGATAGCCCTTCATTGATGGTGCGTAATGATTCGTCTCTTGCTCGTGCCCACTCGACGGTTGTTGAGTCTTCGTTTCTGTTAGCCTTCGTGTATCTCGATAACGCGTCTATACCAATGAGCTGTGCCGATTCGTTGCTTTTGACATATGTCGCGCCGGTATGTGTGATCGCTTGGTCCGCTTCCGTCTTCTTGTTATGTGATTCAATTCCTTCGGTATGTGACTCTTCACCCCTTGTTTGTGTCTGTGTGGCGGCTGACGGTTTCTTGTATTCGTGGTTTGTTGGCAATTCCTTTCTACTCATTTGGATCGATACGACGACTGGCGGCCTCTTGCGGATTGTTGGTTCCATATACTCCGGCAATATACTTGTGCTGGTGACCTGTGTGACGTGTATAACTGGTTCCTTCAACAGTTCGCCATCTGCTGCTCTTGATCTATCGCGGTATATCTTCGGCGGCTTCTTGATTGATTTGACCTCCGTATTGCACGGTATCTCTTGTCTCGTCTTCCTCCTCATCCTCTCGCTGTCCAGCATTTTTCCTCTTGCTGATTGTGTCCTATCCGTCCTTGGCAAAATTGCTTGTATCGTCTCCGCAGCTGTAACCGTTGTTGCGGTTTTTGCTGGTGATGGTAATTGTATATCTGCTGGGTCGGTCTTTGGGATCCAACTCTGGGTCTTTGCGATTTCATTCCGTTCCTTTGACAGGTAAGTCTTCTGCTCTGCTTCATCCGCCTTAATTGCCGTGCGTGCCACTGTATTTGCAACAGACAGGTACTCGGGGGGATGCTGAGGATGCCGGCCCAAGTCGAGGACTTAACAGAAGAGAAGAAGGTAGGAGGGCCTAAGCCTAGTCGATACCCAGAATGAGGAAATATATACATGCATGTCCTACTTATATAGGTTAAGAAGCAACATGTGGAATAAGGAATGTGGGACAATAAGGTATGCAGAGCATGTGGTCATTGTCCACAATGAACAAAATTAGAACAAGGAATGCAAAGCAGGGATAGAACAATAAAAGACAGGATAATAGAATCGTGACTCAAGATGGGACAATAAGGAGTGGCCAAGTATAAAACAATGGGGTCATGTCCGAGGATAATACATGGACAGGAAATCCTGAGGTGAAACAGACTGAGGAGTGTGGATGGCAGATGTGCTGAGCCTGGACCAGCACACCAAGTGTTATGCATGCAATGCGGGCACTTGGTCCTGGATATAGGATGATTGCTCGGTCGGCACTGCCAGCGGATGGGTCTCGGTACGTGGACTTGACAGTGACAACATCTATTGTATCATGGGAACATTCTAGATAATGTTGCCAGGTCTTAGTCATGCACATTATAGTTTAACTCCAGAGGGGTGATGTAAAGGCAACCCTCAGACTTCTCTGGAGGTATCTGTCAGAGAGGACTAGGTAGGGGAAATCCAAAGTTTATGCAATTATTATCTAATTACATGTGGGGTTCTCACCTAGGTAGGGGAAATCTAAAGAGGAAAGTCTAAGGATTCCACCCCTAGTGAGCCCCTTCTTATACACCCTTCATGTAAGTGGTCTGTGCACTAGCTTACAAATCTATACATTGGAGTCAATAGAGCCAGTCCATCGGTATTAAGTCCACACTTCTGGTGCTTATCCTAGAGCCTAATCACTTATACTAAGCTCATTCCAGTTTTCTGTTCAGTGATCCTTAACTTGTAGCCTTTAGAATGTTTGTCAGTGTCCAGGCTCAATCATCCATCATGCAGGGGGTCACAGGTGTTTATGGTAGTTGCTGACAACATGATGATGGTGGGAACGATGGGTGTCATGGGTGTCATGAGGATCCAGCAGTCAGCAGGGCTTGTGGATGTGGTCTGGATGAGGAGGTTAGACATCCCCTGTTACCCTCAGACTCTGGTCTTCTAGTCTCAGAATTGGAGCAGAGTTTGAAATAGGACCTCAGACCTGGATCAGGTTTTGGAAATGGTCATCCCCTGACAGGTGAACATCTGAGAGAGGAAGGTGATTGGGTGTATGCTATTGTCTATTGGGAAGATCATAGACAAAATGGCCATGAGGGCATAGTCAGAGGCACTGAGAATCTATGTGTATTGTGCTGTACTATATTGCTATAGCCCTGGAACCTTCTTGTATGCTCCAGTATTTGGGGCACTATCCTCAGGTGTTATGAATGCAGGGTCACAGTAGGACTTTGCTTCAACTTATAAGCTATGCTGTTAGAGAATCAGCTATTTATCCCCTTTCCTTCTTTTATTTGATTTCTTTCATTTCTTTTACCCCCTAGTTACTCTTTACTGCCCTTTCCTCTTCCATATTTCCCTTTCCATTCTATGATATGTTTCTTATATTACAGTAACAGTAGCTATACATGGGATATACCAAACCTCTGTGTGTGTTTGGGATCACTCATAAGGAGTTATAAGGGGTATTCTATTTGGATTGCAAGATAGGATCAAGCCTATGATAGTCCAAATATAGTCCAAACACTTCTAAGAAACCACTATCAAATCAGTCTTATTTGACTGCCAAAAATATTAAATAAATTTTCGCTAGCCAATTAATATTGAATTACCTATAGTAATTAACTCTTAGTTCACATTTTCCAAAGGCCCAAGGAAGCACCAAAAACAGACTATAATCTTGCTTTTCTACAAGTAGCAATATTGTTACACCCCCATCTGACTGCATACCCATACATATCATAACCCATACATACCCAACTTCATCCACATGTACTCTACCCATGGACAGATGCACTGGAGATGCAGGAAGCTTTGACCATCACTGGTCCCCCAATGATGGGAGCCCCTCCATGGCAAGAGACACTTATCCAGGAGTTCAATTATCCCCCAAAACACGGACGGTTTAGAACCCTGTCTCCCACCCAGTTATAGGGTCAGGTCTATGCATCCACAGGAATTTCCCTCTCCCATTATGCCCCTTATTCCCTGCACCCCAGTCTTCCCTTTCGGTGAGGCTACATATATATGCAATATGTACAAATGTAGCTAAAGTGCACCATACATGGTCTGTGTAGAAAGCTAGGATATATATCTCAGTCGAGTAAGTGGAATGCAACTGACATTCAACAATACCTAGGATACATATCTACATGTAATGAATGTGTGTAAGTCCATGTTGAGTATATAATGTGAGAATCTCACCTCAGTCAAGTAAGTGGAATGCAACTGAGGAGATACAAATCATCTACAGTGATTATATACCATGGCAAATGAGGAACATGTGAATGGTGTGGAATGGGACAATAAGGTAAAAGGTATGTGGGAGTGGAACTTGTGGAATGCAACACAATGACAGATGATTGATGAGTACCTACAGATTTCAACAGTCTGCACTTCAAGTACTAACTATAATTGAATCTCTCCTCTCTCCCCACCTCTCTCTGCGGA
>QLPG01007587.1:0-10218 GCA_003314385.1 Gomphus sp. MG54 | reverse complement strand
GTAGGGCGCAACGCACGAGCACGTTGAAGCCATGCCACTACTTCTAGCCTGCAGGACTTACCCTTTACCCATCCGACCCCCTTCGGCTTTCCCGAGGCCTGTCAGTATGTACGGTTCCTGACAGGACTTGGGACTGTTCACGGTATAGGGTGGTACGAGTGGTTCGGGGTCGCAGGGACTTGGCTTCAACTTATGTGTTGCGCCCTCCTCAATCGTCTGTCCCTAATTTCAGAGAGTTGGAAAGTGAACTGGAAACTAATCGGAAACTACGATGCAAAATTAAGTCAATATTTGTACTAGCAAATAGTCCAGTCGACTGGGAGACTATATACATGCAACTATCCTTGTACTATCTTTGCCGGATAAAACAAGGAGAAAGGGAGTACAAGGGGTCAATATAAGGGAGAAAACAAGGGAGTGAGGTACGCAATGATCCTGCACATCATCTATCAAAGGAACGGAACCTTGACTTTGGAGTCTTTGGAGGTTCGGAATCGTGGAACCTCAGAATGTATGTCGGTCATCCAGAAATCGGTTATTCAGGCTTTGGGCGATTGGAAAGGTCCGGAAACAATGTGGGTGGTTGTGGTGTTTAATGTGGGTTTGTTTGGCGGCATGGGCCATAACAGTACCACCATTTGGTCATGTCAACATCCATTGGTGTGGGCCCAGAGGGTGGAAGGGAAGGGTGTTGATGGGGCTCTAGGGAGTATGGGAACTACTTGCCTAGCCAGGGGTTCAATAAGCCTTCAGTTAGGCTGTGGTACGTGGGTGTGCAATGAGGGGGGACCAGGCCCCTGAAAGGCTTCATTCGCTGCACGTGTAAGGGCAACTGCTTGCATGGCAGTGTATCACACCGAGCTGTCATTATCCTTTGGCCTCCCATCTAGCATCAGCGCAATGTGGCTTTGGATTGTGGGGTGAAGGCCATGCTGGAACTTCATGACAATGGACTGCCCATCTGTATATTTGGCCTTTTCGACTAGGTCCTTGAATTGGTCGATGTACTAGTTGACCGAGAACTTGCCCTGATGGTACTGTCATTACTCTAGCTGGTTTACTACATTGGTGGCCTCATGCAGAGGGTAGAAGTGCTGCCAGAAGGCTTCTGCAAAAGCCTTCCAGTTGGCATAGAGAGGCCTGCCTGTTTTTGCTTCATGGGTGATTACCCAGCTGGAGAAGGTCATGGCTCTCCCCATTTTCATAAAGGATATCGCCCAGAGGATCTGGGACTGCTTTTCTGGGAATTCAGAGGAACAGACACCAAGATACAGAGTGCAGGACTGCATGAACACTTGTCCATGTGCATGGTTGCTGTTGAACTCAAAGGGTTTGGCAGGCTCTACCATATGCATCATGGGCTGCCAAGTATGGGTTGGGAGGCCTGCTACTAGGTTTGTGGTGGTCACCTGCAGCGTGTTCAACCTCACCCCCAGATCCTGCTTTTCTCTTCTCTCTCTCAGTAACTCCTGCTCTATACCAACCAGTCGGTCTAATAATTCTTAAGCCGATGGTAAATCCATTGGAGATGGGGTGTTTTTATAGGGTGAATGAGAAGGGGCTGCTGTTATCGTTGCTTTTGAAGGAATTCAATTCGGATTCACATGATGGGGCAGCCAGTACTCGTGGGAGAGAGTTTTCTACTGTAAGGGCACCCTAAGCAGGTGTTCTACCCTCGGGCGGCACACTGGCAAAGGGGGATCCAAAGATTTAGTATAATACTTAATATACAGCGACTAGCCTACCTGGTGAAGGGGGATTCAAAGAGAAACTCTAGGGAACCCTTCACCCACTAACTACTGTATATAAGCACCATTGCTATGGCACTTCACGCCATACCAGGTATTATTCTCCATACCAACCAGGAAGTTCTGCCAGGGTCCTGGCATTTTGAGTGAGTAACAAGGGAATGGCTGGTAGTTACAATTGATGCTTGTTGAGGATGACCACCAGTGGTGATGGCTGACTGGTGGGTATCTTGTTCGGCACTGCTGTGAGTGGGCTGAACAGATCTCGGTCAGTGGGTATGAACCTTGGGTGGGGCAGCATCACTCGGGACTATTATCAGGGGTTCTCCTGACAATCCTCATAATGGTAAAAATAACCAATGTGGCATTGTTTGTTTAGGGTATTGTATAGCATAACAGAACGATTCCTCTATGTTTTGGAGGATTTCCCAGTATATTAGCAATTTTTACCACCCATTAGAAAACAGATCTTCAATAAAATAAGTGTTTAGGTTAATGGGCATAGTCTTATTGGGTAGATTAGTCATGACAAGTATATGAGCATATTAGTCTCTTGACCCAAGCTGAGATGTGAGTGTCTTCTTGCTGTCACATTTAATCTTTGTTCGACTGACTATGCTTAGATTTATTTGATATAGGTACATATTGGTAGAATATAGTCTCTTGACAGTTGCACATTACTGTCAACAATAAAACTTATCATTCTCAGAGCCAAACCAAGTTTAACCAGCATTCCCCCTAAATTGGTTTTGGGAATCCCAAAAATGCCAGTGTTACCCTCTCACTTCCCATGAATGGGGCCAAGTAGATGAAGGATAGGGATAAGGAATGTGGATGATGGATGTGCTCAGCCGAGACTGGCACACCAAGTGACTTGTATGTGGCTTGGACACTTGTGTGTGGATGTAGACTTGTCTGCTCAGTTGGCACTGCCAAACTACTGGAATCTTGGTACATGTACTTGACACACATGTGGGTTTCCAACACTATATAATATTATTATCTATCATTACAATATTACATTTACTTTGTGAAAGAACCACAAATCCATAAACCAGCACTTTGGCACCCAGGCTGGATTCCTAGATCAGCACTTAAGTGGAGGCCAAACCTAGGACTGAGCTCCCAGTAGAATTGCCATAGAGCAATATTTTATCTAGCAATAAATATAGATAAAATAACACAAAAATTCCCAGGAATATTCCACTATTTGTCCCACCGACTCTCTGATATTCTAGTGTGGGAAAACCCCAAGAAACCTTTTCTGCCACCCTCAACTACAGATTAAAAGTCTCAAGGCTTTTACACAGTTCCCACTAAAGATATATTCACACTATTACTTGTAACTACTACTGCTATTAGGGTCTCTTTTCCAATGTTCCCATTTACATCCAATCAGCCACTATCCTACCTATCCTTGTATTTTCTACCCATCCCACCTATTCCATCTTAGCATCACATGCTCCACTCTATTGCTCCCCTCTATTATGCTCATTGCACCATATGCTTGTATTTCTATTTATAGTATAAGTCCACTCGCTTTGCATTTCTATTTCCATTTATATTGTTCAATCCACTTTTCTTATCCATATTCAACCTTGTGATTTCTGATTTCTGTCATTCAATCCATTGCTATATTCCTTTTATGGCAACTCCACTGGACAAAGGAATGACACATGTATGTTATCAAATATCACAAATGCTTTTGGAGCATGTACTTCTTATTATGTTTCAATCCTTGCCTTTCTCATCTAGTATAGGAATACATTTCATTTCAATATAGTGTCTTTATAGATAAGAAATTACTATAAGATCCTGTAATGTTTGTTAGTCTATTCTATAGTTAGAATATCAACTAAGATTTTCCATTCACTTCTGTCTTCACTTCCACTTCATTTAACCTATCTTGCTATTACAAAATCAGGATCCCTTGAGCTCTGAATGGTGCAACATATAAGTTGAAGCCAAGCCTTATTATGAACCTTACTGTTGTTTCAACACTAGGAGATATTACATTAGAATGAAACAACTATGTCTTTTATGTCAGGGGATGTCCTGTTTTCCAGACCAAACCCAAACTGAAGAGCAGAGATCAAAGAGATGTAGACTGAGGAGACCAATGAGCCAAGGAAGAGATGTAGACTGAGGGGATTGATAAGCTGAGGAAGAGACAAGCACAAGGTATGCTTTCCTCAAGTCAGCCAAACCGACTATAATTCTGCATGATGCTGAGCTGAGAAACTGACAACATAGGCCAGCCACCAGGGGTTTGGTTTTTCATACCTTAGGGCCCAGCTGGGTGGTAAGGTATGTTGAGGAAGCAGGTATGGGCAAAGGGTATATAGGATATGGACTCACTGATAAGGGACCTTAAGATTTCCTCTAGGATTTCTCCCTTGTCAGGTGAGTACATAGACCTATAACTTAGGATTTTCCCCTTGTCAGCTCTGTGTGATGAATCACAGGGACCACAGGGGTTGCCCTTATATTAGGAAATCTTCTATAAACAAGGACAAGGCATCATGTCATGATACAACCATAGGTAGCTTTGGTCTTGGTGACTGTGTTTTGGAGAGCACAGCCTCACTCACATACCAGACTCAAGACTCCCCCTCCTCCATACCTGTAATAGAGCCAATTGACTCTTCCCTGATAATACACCCTGAGATGGATTCCGATGAGCAACTTCTAAGGCTGGAGTGAGAATTGATGGAAAATAGTGCGGGTAATGCAGCCATCAGCAAAGCCTTACAGACAATTATATCAAAATTTAATGACACACACATACATGAAAGTTCAGGGCTTACTGACTCCAAAGATGACCCTATACCTAGGGAATGGCATGGGTGGTGCCAACCCGCACGGGTCACTGGGTCAGGTGTCCTTGGGTTTGGATGTGGGTCAAGCTGAGAGCACCCTTAACCCAGCCCAACCTGCAGTGCCAACTATGTACATGCATGCATATGACACACGTGTACCACACGCACACACATACGACACCCCTTCCCAACACTTTCATAGAATGCAACAGCCATTGTCCCGTGCATCATTTTCGACACAATGTCGTTCAGAACATCTGGAATGCAGAGCGGACGTAACCTGGTTGCAAACAGTTCAACGACTTTGTTCCCCTCATCCTGGTCAACTTGCATAGCTTCTGGATTTGTGCCATTTTCTGGATTTGTGCCACCTTCCATATTTGTGCCACCTTCTGTATTCGTGCCACTTTCTGCAGATGAGTATATTGTGTCATGCGGCATAGTGAACTTGCTATAGCCTTCAGCTTTGGACTTGAAGGCACAGAAATGGAGAACTTCCATTTCCCTGCTGTTTGAGTACCTTCCTGAATGAGCTCTGATTTGAGGTGTGGACGCATAAGGATGATGGAATGGTGAGCCCCAGGTAAGACGATAGGGTGCACAAACTTGTCAACCCAGATATGCCTCTCCACAATGGGCGTAGGCAATTCATAACAGTAATGACTGGTCCAGCCCCATCTGTAAGGTAATTCCAGAGTTTTGTTTGGCACCAGAACAGGTGGCAACAACAGTGAACAAAGCCACAAGGTTGCTTTGTGGTCATGAAGATTGACTAGTGTGGTGGGCATGAGAAAAAAAGATGATGAGATGTTATCCGATCAGAATATGAAAGATTACTCACAAGGGGTGGTGGGTCCAGATTTCCTGGAGCAGGTAACAGCCCTTCTCTGCCGTTAAAGCTGTTGAAACACGAGGTTTCGAGATCAGAGAAATAGAAGCCATCAATGCGCAGACTGCTGTTGATCTGTCACCCAATACTCGTAGGGTGCTTGAGTGAAGACTCTGGCTCTGGAATAAGGAAGATATCGAGGGCAAAGAGTGTACTGTCTATGTTTACTCCGACCTCAACAAGCACAGGGCTAATAAGAGTACAGTTTTGACCAGGCAACAGCTTTACAGCCTAGATAGAGTGTCTCTGAAGTCAAAGGTATATCAATTTAATAATGTGATCACTTCAAAATCAGCGCTCACCCACCAGTGTGGAATAGGGATGGACTGGTCCCAAGGTAAGGTTACCGTATTTGCCAGATTTGAGGTAAAGAGAAGCTAGACTATGAGGGCGGTGCATGACAAGTAAAACAAGCTGATCACCCATCTGTTCAAGAAGGAGATGGCACGTTTCTTGTCCTGTGCTTGCTGTAAATTATAGTAATTTTGTTGGAGGGCTACTAATCAACATACCCTCTCATGATAAGGGCTTGTTTGATGTTATGCATAACTAAACTCAAGAAAGGCTTCATCTTGTTTCTGATGGCACAAGAAACATGCCCGATTGCGATGAATGCTTAAACATGGTGTATAAATGCAATAATGTCTATGAGAGAGTGTGGTGGACAGTGCGTACCAATAGCATGCTCGGCAGGTTTTTCAGTTTGCTTGAGAAGATGTGTTATTACCCCATGCAAGAAATTGATAGAAAAGATTCTATTATCATAGACAGCAAAGGTTGGAATAAGGGTAATCACTGTCTTTCAGATAAGAACATCTTTGTGGGCTTTGTGATAGAATACTGTTTCCGCTGTGTCATGAAAAGAGTCTTGCATTGCCTAAGGAACTTCGATAAAGTCTCATACAGTGTGATGGTTAGAATACAGACCATGCCAGAATGTAAAAGGTGGCCTCGATAAATGAGGAGGGAGCCATGGATAATTTCTACTTGAGTGGACTTGAGACCGTGAGAAGTTTGTTCGATGAGTTTTCCTAAAAGTTGGCAATCAGGAGAGTGACACTTTTCCTGTTCCAGGATATCAAGTAGATCCACCAGAAGCTCAGAGGCAGCTTCTCGGACATGTACCTGGAGAAACTAAGAATATGGCGGACTGTGTGCGTAGTTGGGCATACCCTAGGGTCTCGCATGTTGGAACCAGGTAGGCATGGGTATTATTTATCCTGTGTATTGAGCCACCCATGTAGCAGCCACAATAAATCACATGCATCAGCACATGTGACAAACACGTCAGTCACCTACTATGCGTCATTGATGGGAACCACACGCGCCTCTGGGAGGGGCATGCGCAGGCATACGCAGCGTCGAGTAGACGCTATACTTATTATATAACTAGAGTGTCTAGAGTATTATAAAACTTTACTCCCAATAAATTCCAATATACTTTTACAACAAGTTGAAAACAGAAGCCTTTATCTAAAGCTAGAACACAGACAAAATACATAAGACCTCTATTCTCTCCTCATATCTATTTGCCTACCCTGAAGTCTAAAATATTAAATTATCTAATATATTCACCAAGATTGCAGAGGGAAGAAAATTTTGTCAAATATGACTGTAATATGTTGATCGAAGTACATGGGGCAATTATGTGCCAGCTCCTTTAAAACCAAAATGTCGGCATTGGGATTCTGTTCAGTCTTGTTGGTAGAAGTCAGGTATTTGATTGATTTAGGTGTCAGCATGCACCAGACACCCATCTACCCATGGGAAAAAACCCATGGGTTGATGGGTTCGGGTTCCCCATGGGTTGGGTGAGGGTCACCCACATTTGACCCGTGGGTGACCCGTGCCATTCCCTACCTATACCTACTGCATGTATACCCACCACTCACTCCATACTCCAAGCAAATGCTCAGGTTAGACCAGCCTCTCCTGCTGACTTCAACAGAGAGCAAGAGAGGGGCCGAGCATTTCTCAACTCTGTTGGGTGCAAACTTGCATCTCACCCCTGAGAGAGCAATCTCAATATATTGTAATATTATGTTGATTTCGGTATCATTCTGTGCGCCTTTGAACTCTTAATTTTTCACGATTTTATTTGTATTTTTACCCTCATTATTGAGGGAGCTATTCGTGTTCTACTATGTACACTACTTACGGGCGCTTGTCCACGCATGACGCGACTAGCGTGGCCGGCTCCCTGGATTTGGAACCGGCAGCCTGGCTCAAACCTTCGATAGGGTCAAGGGCTGGCTGCAAGGTATATGCGGGTGAGACACAACCTGCGTATAGCCTCCCTCCTCAGTTATTGACTATACTGAGGAGGTGAGTTGTATAATATTATGTACAGAGCCTCAGGGCTAATTTCTCTGTTATTTCTTTTGTAAGATAAATAAATTAGGTATATTTTCGAATATACATCTCAGTTATTGACTATACTGAGGAGATAAATAAATTAGCTGCCTAAAGAAATCTTCAATCCTACTGTACTTGCTCATAATCTCATCAAACTCCTGTGCCATTTACTTAATGGTTTGTGGTAAACAATTCCCCAATGACCAAGCCCATATCCACTGGGCCCTATTATACTTCAATTCAGGAAAAGTAGCTTGTTTTGCTGACAAGCTCCTACAGAGCAAGAGGATGGGTCACCCTCACTACTTAAACTGGAAGGCCTTTGAGAGCAACCTAGTAGAGCGCTTCTGCCCAAAGAATGAACAACTCTCAGCCTTGACACAACTCGAAGCAAAGGTTCAGTAGAGGAATACATTGACCGATTTGTAGAGCTAGTGGACCTGGCTGAGTATCATGATATCAAAATGACCATGATCAAGTTCCAAAAGGGCCTCAACTCAGGAATATAGACCACAGTGGCATTGCTTGGTTATGGAGGCCTGGGCCTTGATGATCCAGAAGGGTGGAATGAGGTGGCTTGGAGGGTGGCCAGAGATCAAGTAGCAAATGAGGCATTCATCGAAGCCAATAGGAACCCTACACAATCGGCACCCCAACCTATGACAATGCTCCCTAGGAGTTTCTCGGGTCTGACAAAGCATCTGGAACACACAACCCAGAGCCCCAGCATCACACGCTTCACACCAATGCCTATCATACCCCAGAAGAAAGGACTGGCCCCCATGGAAGTGGACAGAGCCCAGGTGAGAGGGAGTTCACCAGTAACTTGTTACCTGTTATGGTCCATGCCCCAGACCAATCTAGTTAATAACTAATGCCATTCCCAGGGGATTTCCTGGCCGCAGTTACTAAGAGTGATCTCCCAACTGCCCTTCCTCCCCTTCCTTTCAGTACCCTGTAGTTCTGTGTGTTAGAACCAGGGACTATTGAGTTATTTTATATATATATATTACACTAAAAACCGCAATATCTCCCCCAACCAATACCCAATCAAGGTTCAACCTTACACCTATTTCCTATACACTACTATGAGCACTCATGAATATTCTCATGAATTTAGGAGCAGGTTTTACCCCACACTGTCTACCCGGCCCCATACCTACCCTAAGGGCTGGCTCACCTCATCTGGACATGTTGGGAAGGAGATTTACTGGCATGTTCTATTTCATTCAGTCTATATTCAGTTCTATTCTATTTCCATATTCCCCCCTGTGAAGTTTTCCTACATAGCAATTCCACTGCATATATGTGGGTGTACCACATGCACGGCCATATTAGGCCGGCTTCTAAACTTCACTCCGTGAATTTTTCGTCTTACCAACCATGTTCTGTTTCATATAAGTACAGAGCAGTTTGTAGTAGTACAATAAGCAATTATAATTGTAGTTCTTCCCCCATCGCACTAGCCATTAGGCTACAATATAAATCCATCACTCACGCTGACCGAAGGTTAAGCACCAAGTGCATACTTCCCTATTCAGGACTAAGACACCAGCTACTCATCGTACAGCAAGGCTGGGTCACAGTTAGGTTTCCAATACAAATATATTATATTATACTACTAGATATTAGCGGAGAGTAAACCCAGGACTCAGCTCCCAGTAGAACAGCTGTAAAATAGGATTTCCCCAATAGATAAATACATCTAAAATCCTAGTAAAATCCAGGAGATTATCATCCTATTTGTCCCATCGACTCTCCGATATTTTAGCATGGGAAAACCCCAGGAAACCTTATCTGCCAGACCCAACTACACTGTGATCCCAAACTCCCATGATTCCACAACCATAATTCTGTTTCTGCAGCAGGCATCTCAAAGGATCATCATGTACTTTGCTCCTTTGTTTTCTGTTTTCTATTGACCCTTTGTATTTCCTCCCTTCCCTTGTCTTTAGACTGGACAGTAGAAAATACAAGGAGTAGCTATATGTATATAACCCCCAGTCGACTGAACTATTCACTAGTATAAATATCAACTTAATTTTCATTCTAGTTCTGACTTAGTTTCTGGCCTACTTCCAACTTAGTTTCTCATGTGTTTCTGTTAGCATCTGAGTTTGCGTCAGGTCCGAGCTGACATAAGTCGGTCTGAGTCATGTGTTCAGAGTCGTAAGGACTTGGCTTCAACTTTAATGTTGTGCCCTCCTCGATTGTCATTCCTTTATTTCGGAGGTTCGGAGAAGATAAGTTTTCGAAGTTCAGGAGTGAGTGTCACAACCGTGCATCGTGCTTTGACTCACTCGGCAGTACCGACCAACCGACCCCCATTCACATCACTCCACGGCGTATGGTTTCGGTTCGGTACACCCGGTTTATCACCTGGTTCATTACCCTCCTCCCCAACCCC
>QLPG01007583.1:0-19655 GCA_003314385.1 Gomphus sp. MG54 | reverse complement strand
AGAGCACAGGAAAGATATGACAAGAGGCAAAAAAGGAAAAAAAAATAGCCAAACAAAAATACTAACGAGTAGATAACAATGGTGAGGAGTTGAAACAATGCCGGAAGACACGACAAAAGGTCAAGCCCCACAACGCCAGAGGTGGGCGGCGAAATTCGGATTCAAATTCACCTATTTTTCTTTTTCCTTTTTTTTTTTTTGTGAAGGGACCGTTAGACGACCCCGCCCGCGACACCACACTCCATCACGGTTAAAGTCGGCAAGGTTCAGAGGTATCCGAGGGATTCCAACCCGTCCAGATCGTGCAAGGAGACAGGGCTGGGATTGAATCGTTAAAAGATCCAAGACACTGCCCTAGGTTAGCGAAGTTGAGAGCGCAAAGGTGAGTTTGTTGCGCTGGCAACTAAGTCAATGACGATATGGACTCGAAATATATCTATGAGATCATTGAGTGATATTGTGCTCAAGTACTCCCTCCGTCCTCACCGCCTCCGAACTGTGCTCTGAGGAGTGTTTTGGTGTTGGTGAATATGACAGCGTTGTCAGATGTTGGTGAAATTACAGAGATATATTCAATCTGCGAACGAGAAACGAGGTCGAGTACGATGACGAGCATTCGATGTCCGAGCGGACGAGCGAATCGCAACGGAGCAGTGGTGACGACTAAGATGGAAAGACGACGGTGGGACAAAGTGGAGTTTAAACCAGGAATTGTACGCGTCGTAACGCGTAACTGCTGGTCGAACCGTGGAGAATGTACCGGATGGAGGTGAGGATGGTGCCAACGAGAATTTGAGGGCTGGCGGGTGTGCGGATAACCACGACCTCACAGTGGGTTTGGGCTGGCGGGTAGCATCAAAAATACTCGCCATACTTCAGGAATTCCATTCCCACAAACACATAACCCTCCTGCCCTGCACCACCACCTGCCGCCACCCCACCCCTAGATCCCTAGCCGCCCCTCTGTCCCTAGTCGTACAATGGAGGCGCAGCGGCTGCTCGTCCGCCCCAGAGGTCTCGGGCAGTCCTTGGGGCTTGCGTTTACGAGAGGAGTTGGATGGGAAGGAGGACAGGGACACGTTGACAAGCATTTCAGGGCCGCTCAGGTAGGGCAGGGCGCGCTGAGGTGAGGATTAGACCCGCTGAGTGGAGGCCATCTCGGAGGTGCCCAGTCAGTCATGCTTGTACGTCATTGATCGTCGACTTCGGAGATAAAGGGGCGAGCGGCACCGATGGGAAGTTGTAGGTAACGAATATGGACGCAGCTGTTTGAATATGAGCATAGCGTTACAACGTTGAAATTTGAGAAACGATTACCAATCATGTGAATCAAGAGCGAGGCCATCTCGCATTTCAGTGGAAATGGAACGGGGATTCTCGGGATACCACATGACATCATCCAGCCATTGGGGATTGGGGTCGAATGAGGCACGCAATCTGGTCGTAAACTCTGGTACTCCTGATTCCCGGATATTTGGAGCATCATTGTCTGAAAAAACGTACACGTGGGGATTTGTCGCCGCATGATGTGCTTCGGAGTCCCATTGGAACTCGGAGTATTCATGTCCATGCACACTGGGACCGTCGGCGAGTGTCAGTCTAATGTAACATTGGCACTCTATTCTTTGAGCTATCTCACGCTGCTGGTCAAAACTCGTTTCTGCACATACAAAGATACTAACCTAGTTTCAGCTCATGGGGTGGAATAAAGAGGCCATGACGGTCGATCATGATGCGCGCGTGGTCACGCAACCACTTCCACGCATGTGTTTCATCCAAATTATTGTATCCTAAAGAAACGTCGACGTACATTGACGCGGGGATACCAAGAGGGAAAAATCTACGATGAGTGGTTAACAAGAGAGACACAAAAGTAGAAATGGACTTGCCTGCGCCGTTGGAAAGTCTGACCTGCTTGGCTGAATATAACTTCTCCAGGGTTGTTGTCGGGGTATGCAGTGTAATCGTAATCCCGCTCATAATTCCATGACAGTGATCCAGTTTGTCCTTGGATGTGGTCATGAACATTGTCGACGACGACAAATTTATCGTTTTTGTCAACATAGCCAATGTCACCCAAACCGACCCCACCACTGTCAGCACTGAGATTGTATGGCATGTACTGGGTACCCTCCGCTAGCCAGCCTTGCTCAAAAAATGCAGCCCCGACCATAGGAAGTGTGATTTCGTCAAATCGACATCCAAGAATGTCCACAAAATCTTCAATGCGGTACGTCCACGATGAGCAGCAAAGCATGAGCTTTCCCATCCGGTTGACGGGGTTAGGATCGTTTCCGTGCCATTGTTTGCTATAGACAGTTAATATTATACCAGGAATGCACGTTATCTTCGAATACTGACTCTAGAAGGTTACAGCCCATTTGAAGTAGAATATCTCTAACAGACTACCGTCACCCATGAGCACGGTTGGGATCATCTCTCGGCAAATACGGAAAATTACATATCTGTCGCTGTCTCCACCTGATAATTCACCAGCATATATCAGTTTCCACTGGGGTCGATCATGTCCTCTCTGCACAGTAACGCAAAGGCCGTAACCCTAGAGATGGTCAGCAAGGTTGAATTCAGAAAATGAATTCACTACCATTTGATGAACAGGGAACCCAAATCCTCCTGACAGTTGAGATTCTGCCAATGCCTAGTCACCGACAATACTATTAATAATGATATGAGTGACTGAGTGTGTCATACCAGAACTGATGTACGCTGGTCCAACAGGTGCATCAATACCAATACAACCTCATATATGCCATCACAAACCATGTCATAGAGTCCATATATAAACTCCACGGGGTTTGATGACACCGTCCGTCTGAACCAACTCCTCAAACTCTCGAGATTGTCGCCTGGCATGTGATATACCTCGAACGGGATCCTGCAGGTGATTCTGCTCGCTCCAATGAGCTGCAATATCGAAGAATCCCTCAAATAAAACGATCAGCATTCGTTACACTTAATCTCCAAACACAACTCACATGATATCTCTGCGCAAAGAGACTTCTCGCTCAAACTATGACACGATTAAAGGCGAAGAGTCTGGAAAAAACGGGGGACTTACGAGGGTTGTCTTCCGTTGAGAAGGCGAGCCATGATACGTTTTTACAAGAAATATTCGACCATCAGGCCGGTCTGCTTTATGCAGCTTGACTGTGACCGCAGGGATACGTGAGTTCGAGCGAGGATTCAGATAGACGTCATAGTGATTATCGTCTCAAGAAGGTTAATATCATCACGTGTATAAGTTTGTATCTGTAATTGGGCATTGGCATACTGCGTTTCTAAACATAATTCAATGTTACGTGCATCGGGATCATCTAAGGAACTTGAGGACATTGGTATTGGCTGACTATTCATACCTTCAAGGTGTATGTGCTGTCAGAGGGGATTGACTGGCTGTAATAAAGATAATCTCACATCCTATATTTATATTCACATTTCCTTTTGCATCTGAAACAAAAATTGTTTCAGCACTTCGTATATGCCACATTGTTCAACTAGCAAGTTCACAGATTTGGCTCTCCTGCATTTTGAAATTTATCGAAGGCGATGATGTAGATTGTGCTTCTGACATAATGGTAAGGTATGCAAGGACAGAAATTCAGGGATCCTAGATGGGACATACCTGGATCCATTTCACCGCTTGTTTTCTGGCTTTGAGGTTCTCTACTACTGCTGCCGCTGCTCTGCGGCAGCCGTAATATACTTTTGAAAATTCTCAAGATAGGACGAGATCTGTGGTGTAAAAACATCCCGGCGCACATCAAGAGTATTTTAATAAGAATCATTGATGTTTCATGGAGGAATAAACCGGGAGCGAACCAACCACGTACCCAGCATTTGATTCATTAGCATTCGAATCATCTGGTTCCTTTGCATGATCGAGGGTGCATTCGATGGCCCACTCATGAGCGTTGAGGCTTGTGTAGCGGTGGTAGGGATTATGTGGTTGGGAAGATAGTTCGAAGCAGCAGATATGGCAACACCTTCCGTCACTGGGTCTCCGTGCCATACATCCGAGTCGTGTTCACCCACGGCATTCAGATTAGAGGCCTCGAACCCCTCTGCAGCCTCACAAATCCTCTGCCCTATTCGTCCCTCCGCGTTGGATACTTCATTCTGCTCAGGTTGAGGTATACTCGAGTTGTGGTGTTTTTCTCCGAGATAAAGTGTGTAACCTGGAACATTCATGAGGTGAAGGGCGGTGGCGAAAGATTGAGATGGTTCCAGAGGGAGAAGGCAGGTGTTATACACGAGGTGATAAGGGCTGTGCAACTTGGCGCTGAAGCACAGCGCTGTGCCAACATCTGGGGGCAGTGCAGGTTGACCGGTCTGACTTCAAACATATGTCCCATAGGAGGTAAGCTGTGGTGGTTACATAAACTTTAAACCTACTACGTGCCAAAGCAACATTGAACGAGTATCGTTCAGATGTCTAGATCGGGTCAGATGAAATGTTATGTATTACCATATTTACTAGACTTGGCTCACCATAAAACTCGTGGTCCATAAAACATGCACTTTCAACGAGATATTTTGGAAGCAACGTGAATTTCAGAAGCGTCCGTTACCTGGCACCGAGGATGCAGTGTAACGAGGCCGTGGAAAGCAAATTAGAAGAGAGTTTAGAAATAGCATGCACACAAAAGATGAAACACTGGACTGACACCGGTGTTAGGGATTGCTCGTTAGTCATACAACTATGGTAATGGACATGTTGGAACCAGCCGCTGCATCAATTTCATACATGCGTCACGCACGCATCGTAGCTGCATCACACGGATGGTCACATGCGCGTCGCTATTGACGCGTCAATACCAACGCGTCTCCGGGAAGGGACGTGCACAGTGGAATTTACTATATAATAAATCATGTATTAGAATAATAAAATAACAAATTAATTTTCCCCAAAACTTTTTCCCTATTTTATTTGACCTCTATCTATAATCAAATATCTATAGTCACATCAACCAAGAGGACAGGCCTGGAACAACGAGACGATATCAAGGGGGCAGCACGATGCGTGAGAGAAAGGGAGAAATTAATTGGGCAGTTATATGATATAACTTGTGAGAGAAACCCATGTCGATGATATCTAGTTTTGTGTGCTGGAGCGCACGCCCTGAAGATCTGGAAGCTCGAAAAAATGCTTCACGCATTCTAGAGTGATTCTCGTAAGAAATTTTCGAATCACGAAACAACATAGAATGTACACCAATATTCCTAAATGCACGAGATCATTCCCGCCTCACCGACGCTTGACCTTTGTGTTCGAGTCTTTGGACAGTGCAACTACCACGAGCTTTGAAATGATAACAGAGACTAAATCTCTGGTGCATAATTACATGGATACACCGTCAAAAGGATATTATGCAGTCCTTGTTGACTGACAGGCAGTTTCCTGTTCTGGTTTACATAATTAGCACTCAGCGTGACATGAAAATTTCCCAGTCACGGGGTACTTACATCCGTTTTTTTCATCAGAGCTCAGATGTGAGCCCCCCTTTTATCTGTCCATATAGTCTAGATGACTCTTGTTCAGGTAGCATAGTTGCTTGAATATCTTCTTCAAAGGTGAGATATACACCCTCGTACATAAGCCCAAATTCCGTCCTCCGTCAGGCCAGCCTCGCAGGAAACATCATGAATCCCATCGACATCACCGGGGGAAATAAACGAGTCCTGATATAATGGGCGTTATCGTCGCTCCTAATAGATCTCTGTCAACCTTGCGTTCCAGATGACATATTACCCATGTCCCTTTTATGAGCATGATGAGAGTATGAAATTTCTTGATAGGGTTGAGTATTCGAGATGTTGAGGTTCTGCAGAAGACTCGCCACTTTGGCCGACTCGGGATGTGATCTTGATATTGATGTGTGGCAGCATATTCCAGCACGTTCTGTCCAGAAGGGAGCATAGGCGGTGCAGGGAAGTATTTGAGATATGGAGTTTCAGAGAGGACCACTGGCGTATGTCATTTGATTTGAAGGTTCATGCTAATTTCTGGGTCTGTTTAACGGGTGACTGATTACGTGTTTTTCGGTTTTCTTAATCTAGGGGCGGGCACTGTCCCTTCTATCAGGTGGAACGTGCTAATAGTGACATGGACGTGTTTGTAGGCTTGTAGAATCTCCGGATTCATGGGGAAATGATGATCATTAAAGTACAAGGTAACGAGGCAAAACCTCCCGAGACCAGTTTCCACTACCTACAGGGACTCCTTCGATCGTTGTTTAAATATGCTCTATGCTCGTCCGTTTCTTCGATTTTATAGCATTTGATTTATTTCATACATTTGAATTATTTTGTGCTTCTTTTCTCACATTAGTTGTACTTCCGGCTTCATATTCAAAGTATACTTGATTGTTTTGCTCATCTGTTTCATATCTGTTCTTATTAGGAGCGGCATTCGGAAGCTTGCACACTAGGATATATCTGATATATATACCCTTCATATTCTGGATCCCGAGCCACACTTTGTGTTCTTTCGTTTTGCTTCCGCACGGAAGATCTGGAACGTTTAAGCACCGCTCTCTGGAGCAAATCTCCGGATCTAGATATCTGCTCGTCTAATATTGATCTAAATTAATTAACCATTAATTCACCTTCGAGCCCCGCCTGCCTTCCTCCAAGGGTCCGTCAAGAATGCCAATCGACTCTCGCCCCGAGGCAACTTATATAATGAATGGTGAGTCAAGCCTAGTAAATATGACAATAACTAAGATTTGATCTGACCGATTCTAGACATCTGAGTGCTACTCAATGAGTTCCTGTGGCATGTATAAACTTTAGAGTTTACTGTAACAACAACAGCTTATCTACGGGAAATATGTTTGAAGTCAGCCCGTTCAGCCTGCACTGCCCCCAGATGTTGGCACATCGCTGTGCTTGGGCGCTAAGATGCACAGCCCTTATCAACTCGTAGATAGCACCAGCCTTCTGCATTTCGAACCACCTCAATCCTTCGCCACCGCCCTGCACCATGAATGTTCAATGTTCCATCCTTCGCTTGGGAGATTCACACCACAATTCGAGTATCCCTCAGCCTGAGGAGAATGAAGTATCCAACGCGGAGGGATCAATAGGGCATAGGGTTTGTGAGGCTGCAGAGGTGTGCCAGGACTCTGATCTGCATCCTGCTGGTGAACACGTCTCGGATGTATGGCACGGTGACGCAGAGCTTGAAAGGGCTGTCACGTCTGCTGCCACGAATCATCTTCCCGACCAATTACTTCCTACCACCGCTACACTACCTTCAACGCTCATGAGTCGCCCATCAATTGCACCCTCAATCATGCGAATGAAACAGATAAAGTCGAATGCTAATGATTCAAATGCGGGGTACGTGTTTTGTACCCTTTCTGTTTATTCCTCCATAAAAGATTAATAATTCTTATTACAATACTCTCAATGTGCGCCTGGATGTTTTTACACCACAGCTCTCGTCCTATCTTGAACATTTTTAAACGCATATTACGGCTTCAGCAGAACAGCGGCAGCAGGATTAGAGAACCTCAAAGCAAGAAAACAAGCGGTCAGATGCATCGAGGTATGCCCCATCTGGCATCCCTGAATTTCTGTCCTTGCACACCTTACCATTATATCAGAAGCACAATCTATATCTTCGCCGTTGATAAAATTCAAAATGCAGGAGAGCCAAATATGTGAACCGGCTTGTTGAACAATGTGGCATATACGATGTACTAAAACAAGTCACATTGTCTATTGCAGATGCCAAGGGAAATGTGAATATACATTTAGGAAGTGAGATTATCTTTATTCCAGCCATTGATTCCCCTCTGACAGCACATGCACCTTGAAGGTGTGAATAGTCAGCCAATACCCATGTCCTCAGGTTCCATGGATGATCCCGATGCATGTACCATTGAAATTGTTGGAAACGCAGTGTACTGATGTCCGATTTTAGATACTCACCTACATGCGGAATGATATTAACCTCCTGCAGACGATCAATCAACAGTGTATCTATCTAACGCCTTACCCTGACCGAACAAAATTTGTTATAGTAAAGCTGCATAAAGCGAAACAACCCGATGGTCAAATAGTTCTGGTCAAAACGTATCACGGGTCGCCTTCCCAATTCAGGACAGCCCTTGTAAGTCGCTCTTTGGTTCCAGACTCTTCGCCATGTTTAATCGTGTCGTAGTTTGATCGAGACATCTCTTTGCGCAGAGCTATCATGTGAGTTGTGGTTAGCGATTAAGTGTCACAAATAGTGATCGCTTTATGCAGCGATCCTTCGATATTGCAACTCATTGCAGCGAGCAGAATCACCTCCAGGATCCCGTTCGAGGTATATCACATACCAGGCGAAAATCTTGAGAGTTTGAGGAGTTGGGTCAGACGCACGGTTTCATCAAACCCCGTAGAGTTTATATATGGACTCTATGATATGGTTTGTGATGTCATATATGAGGTTGTATTGGTATTCATGCACCCGTTGGACCAGGGGGCATCAGTTTTGGTATGACACACTCAGTCACTCTTATAATTATTTATAGTATTGTCGATGACTAGGCATTGGCAGAGTCTCAACTGTCGGGGGGATTTGTGTTCCCTGTTGGTCTCATGGTAATGAATTCATTTTCTGAATTCAACCTTGCTGACAATCTCTAGAGTGATGACCTTTGGGTTACTGTGCAAAGAGGACATGGTCGACCCCAGTGGAAACTGATATATGGTGGTGAATTGTCAGGTGGAGACAACAACCCACGTGTAAGTTGCCATATTTGCCTATAGATGATCCCAGTCATCCTCCTGATCACGGCAGTCTGTTAAATATATTCTACTTCAAATGCGCCATACCCTTCCAAGGTCAGTATTAGAAGATATCGCACATTCCTGGTATAATATTATCGGTCTATAGAAATGTATGGGGCGGATACGATCCTAACCCCGCCAACTGGATGGGAAACCTCATGCTTCTCTCCTCATCGTGGACGTACCACACTGAAGACCTCGTGGACATTCTTCAATGTCGATTTGATGAAATCACACTTCCTATGGTTGGGGCTGCATTTTTTGAGCAAGGCTGGATAGCGAAGAGTACCACTTATGTGCCATACACTGGCAGTGTTGCCATTGATGCGGTTGGTTTGGGTAACATTGGCTATGTTGACGAAAATGATAAATTTGTCGTCGTCGACAATGTTGATGGCCACATGCAAGGACAAACTGGATCACTGTCCTGGAATTATAAGCGGAATTACTATAACAGTGAACACCCCGAGAACAACCCCGGAGAAGCTATATTTAGCCAAGCAGGTCAGAATTTCCAAAGGCGCAGGCAAGTCCATTTTACTTTTGTGTCTCTCTTGTTAACCACTCATCATAGACTCGTCCCTCTCGCTATCCCCATGCATATGGCCATCATAATGACTTTACAATACAATAATTTGGATGAGACACATGCGTGGAAGTGGTTGCGTGATCACGCTCGCTCCATGATCGACCATCATGGGCTCTCTATTCCCCCCCATGAACTGAAACTAGGTCAGTATCTTTGTAAGCGCCGAAACGAGCTTTGACCAGCAGCGTGAGATAGTTACCAGAATACAGTGCGAATGTTACATTACTCTGACATTGGCCGAGGGTCCGAGTGTGCCGGAACCTGAATGGTCCAACTTCCAATGGGACACCCAAGCACATCCCCGTGTGAAAAATCCCGCCGTATACATTTTTTCAACCAACGATGGTCCAAATATGCGGGAATCAGGAGTACCACAGTTTTCGACGATACATCGTGCCTCATTCGACCCGACTCCGCAGTGGCTGGATGACCCCATGTGGTATTCCGAAAATTCCAATTCCACTTCGACTGAAATGCGAGATGGCTTCGCTCTTCACTCAGATGCGAGGTAATCACTTCTCGATTTTTAGTGAAGTAACGCTATGTTCATATACAAATAGGGGCTGCTATATAGATTACCTACAACTTCCCATCGGTGCTGCTCGTGCCTTTATCTCCGAAGTCGACGATCAATGACGTACAAGCGTGACTGACTGTGCACCTCATGACCGACAGCTTTGTGAAACGTATCGGAGTCTCTTCATTAACAGTCATGATAACTCCACACTGAAATCAGAATCGAGGAAAATCACACATTGACTTCCTTTTCTCCCGCTAACCACCTCCAATTAAACTCCATCCCCACCCGAGCTATTCACCTGTACAGACGGCCAACAATGTCCCTCCATCTTTCTTCCCCAAGCACATCCCAGTCTCCTCTATCTTCGCAGCCGAATTCCTATGTCAATCATCCCCTTGAACAAATTCAGAATTTTTATCTTCCAAAACATAGGCTTCTTTCACTCCTTCCGTTTGAAAGGGATCCCACTTTGATATCGTGCGAGGAATCCCCTCAATACGCCGACGACCCATGAGGAATTGCAGCCACACCATGTTCCGCCCCCACACCTGCCTCGGGAACACCACGTCGCGTTCGGGAACCAGCAGCAGAATTGCGTAGTGCCTCAACGCCGACCGCCTCCTCTCCTCTCCGAACCTCCACTTCAGCGGGACTGATCCTCACCTCAGGGGGCCCAGCCGTTCCCTGAGTGGCCTCGGCATGGCGGTCAAACTGTCCCCGCCCTGCGGCTCACCCAACTCCTCACGCAAATGCAAGACCCAGGACTTCTCGAGGGCTCTTGAGGGCTCTCAGCCCAATTAACAGCCGCCTGCGAATCCAATAATCAAGGGACAGAGTAAGGCGGTCCCAAGTGGAACGGCTAGAGACGTGGGGCTGCCGAAGATAGTGGCGCAGCAAGGTCACGAGCAGGTGTGTGAAGCGTTTGTGGGGTTTGTTGATAGCAATGGATTTCCTCAAGTACAGTTATTGTTTTTGGTGTTGCCCACCAAGCCCTACCCGCTGTGAGGTCGTCGTTACCCGCCCATCCGTCAGCCCTCAAATTCTCGTTGGTCCCATCCTCACATCATCTTCTCCGCGTTTCGAACTGCAGTTCCGCATTACTACACGTCCAGTCCCCGGTGTGAACTTCTGGCTTCAAAACACTTACCTGGTTAAGGTTCTCCCACCGTCGTCGTTGCATCGTAGTCGCCATCGCTTCTCCGTTGTGACTTGCTCATCTGCTCGTTCATAGAAAGCTCGATATCTTACTCGACCTCATTGTCTTTTGCAGATTGAATTTATCTCTGCAATTCTCCGTCCAATTGCACACTTGATATTTCAGTAACAGTTTTGAGAGAAATATAAGTGAGAACAGAGTACATTCCGTCATCATCCCGGGATGGACAGACATATTTTCAGGGATAGTGCAATTATCGTCAACCATGATCCGTACACCATGCACCATAGCTTTTCACAATCTACTCGTCGATCATGCTATATCTGGATCCGTTCCTTTGAATCAGCACTGGCTGTGCCTGTGCCTGATTGGATATCCCACAAACGAAACTATATATAGAATGGAATATTACTGATGACAAAGCCTAGTGTTTATGAGAATCTCCCGGAGGATGTTCGGGGTCATGCCGCGCGTGAGACTCAATACGGTCCTAACTCCCCTAGCCCCTATGCTCGCACTAGGCCTGATGCCCGTTTCCATTAACAGGTGTCCCAACCCTGATTGGGAGGTCGTCAACTTCCAGTCAGGGTCGAGAAGGTCCAATCTAATCTGTTCTCTACGATCTTGTTCTGTCTGTGGAATAACCCTATCCACTTACCGAGTCTGCGGCGATTCAGGTCTATTTAATCTGATATCCGTGATCTTGCACGAGTAGTGGCGCTTGCCTGATTGTCAGGGCAACTTCTGTCACTCTCAGCGTGACAGGTCTGAACTCATGATGAACAGTAAACATTAGATAAATTAGCATTAATTTGAGGTGTAACTAAGAAACTCTAATCGGAACAACTCTGTTCTAATGACCGGCAACCTGATAATAGTAAAGGTTCACAGTTCAAACTACATCCATGGGTCTGAGGAGAACGCCGTCCCATGGGTACATACCACATTTTTCTTTATTCTCACGCATGGACTTGATGGCCGATACGTACATAAACCCTCATGGGCTTTTCTCGAACCTCAGCCGTTACACTTTCGTGTCCGTCTGAGGTATGCGTACTTTTTAATAATGAAAAGTCGGGGGAAATGGTGATGTAGCTACTTCTTGATTTATTGATGTATTTTTTGTATTTTTTACGGGTGTGTGTGATTTTATTGTCCTTTTATATGCGGTGGTATGGCCGGCCTGTATCGAGAGTTTTAGACGCTGACCCAGGGATATGGCGCGTGGTCGACCGGGTAGGAATAAATGCTGTGGGATACTCGGCGTGTAGTAGCGTATGATAGACAATCTTATAGATATGGTGTACTACACCTAGAGATGCTATCCCGGTGTGTCCGGGTCCTTGACGAGATGGTTGAAATATGCGTAGCCCTGAAGCTTCGATTGCGCACGTAGGCGTCGAGCTTTCCGATCGATCGAGAAACGAGTGAGACTAAAAAGACTGGTGTATCTGCTCGTCTCTATCTACTTTTATACGTGAGTGAGCTATAGTACTATGAGGTAATCTCTTCCTAATCTAGCGGCGGCGTTCTAGTTCCGGATGCAGGGTCGCCGCCCTGCTTTGTGATCTCCCCCTTCCACGTCATCGTCCGCGCTATCTAATAAACTGTGCTGTGTACCCAAATCTTTATCCTCGATGTAAGTCCCTTTCCCTAGATCCTATACCAGTCGGAAACCCCTCTAACCTTTCGTCACATCTCCCTCGTAGATTGTCTATGTGCGTTTCGACATGGCCGTATGTCATCCTATACTGTGTAAGTCCGTGGTCGCTGTAATCTTTTCCTCTGCTAACTCTGCTCTATGCCTTCGCATCTCTCTAGCCTCATTCCTATGTCCCTTCTGTTCCTGCTGTGCGCGCACGTATCGTGTCCAATGTTGCCATCCTTCCGTTTCGAGCCGTAATCTTGCGTAAGTCGTATCGGTTGTTCTGTCTATACTTCGTTACTAATGTCCTTGTCTTTTCTGGTTGCTTTTCTTCATGTTCCTCGGCCGTCCCATCCGCCCGCTCCTGCTACCGGCCTCTCTCCATCCCGCTCTACCGCTATCCCCCTCTCCCCTTTCCCGCTCCTTCCGCCCCTCGTTCCAACACTTTTTCACTACAGATTACTTGTTACTGATTGTCTACTTAGTTAACTGCACGGCCGTTTTCAGGTAGATAATATAGCCGTTACACTTTCGTGTCTGTAGATCGAGGGAATATTAATGAGATTTTAATCTCTTGAGAAGTTGTTACATTCAGATCTAACTACATGCTATATATATAGTTCTAAAAAATGAATATTAATCATGTGCATACTAAGCCTGTACCTTCGCTGCATCATCCATGTCTAAGCTGGGTGTCGTTACACCCAGGTCCCGTAGATCCGCTATGGCAGATCTTAGCCACCTTCATCCGGTTCGTGTGCGGCCGGATTGCCGTCACAATCTTCAACACTCCCCCTCAATTTGGGCTGCACCCGAAAACCTAATCCACCGGATAATTCTCAGTGTTGGTGTATATCCAATGCCTTGGTCATGATATCTGCAAGGTTTTCCCTAGATCTAACGTAAGTGAGTGTCACCTCATTAGAGGCCACCCATTCACAAATAAAATGATAAGCCACATTGATGTGTTTGGTCCGCATGTGATAAGTGGTGTTGTGGGAAAGTGTGATGGCGCTTAAGTTGTCTGATCACATAGATGTGGGTGTGGTCTGATTTATTCCGAGATCTTGAAGGAATCTTCTAAGCCAGACAATTTGTTTTGCCCCCTCAGTCATTGCTATGTATTCTGCTTCTGTAGTTGATAACACGATCATTCTTTGTTTCTTTGAACTCCATGCAATCGTGCCTCCTCCAAATATGGCTGTATAGCCACCTATAGATAACTCATCCCATCTATTTGCATAATTGGCATCAGTGAATACCTCTCAATTGAGGCCGGTGCTCCGTCTGTATGTAATGCCGTGATCATGTATTCCTTTAAGGTAGTGGAGCACATGATTGATCGCCGTCCAGTGTTCCGGCCCGTATGACATAGTAAATTGACTGAGGTGTTGGACTGCGAAGGATATATCAGGACGGGTGCCAAGTGCTACGTACATGAATGAACTGATCGCCTTGGCATATGGAATTTCTGGTGAACTCATCACCTCTTCTGGGGTGGTTAATTTCATATTTTTATTGAGGGGCATTGACACGGGGTTGGCGTCTTGCATGCAGAATCGAGTGAGCAACTTGTCAATATATGCATCTTGAGAGATCTTGAGTGTTCCTGCTTTCCTGTCCCTTTCAACTCTTATTCCTAATATTTTCTTCATTTCTCCCAGGTCCGTCATGTTAAACTCGGCATTTATTTCCTCTTGGTATGTTCCATCCCTCTTCGGCTGATTGAGAATAGCCTGAGATCATCCACATAAGCAGAAATTACATCTGTATTAGATCCGTCGATCTGGATGTAAACGCATTCATCAGCTGAACTCTGAATAAAATGAAAACTTAATAACGCCGATTGAAATCATTGGTGCCAAGCCTGTCTGGCCTGCTTGAGTCTGTATAGTGCCTGTTTTAATCTTAGTATGTGCCCTGATCTGTCATCGAAACCTTCGGGTTGGCACATGTAAATCTCTTCTTCAAGAGATGAATTAAGATAGGCACCTTTGACGTCCATCATCTCGATCTCCCAATTGAGAGCATTTCTGATAGCTAGTAACGTCCGGAGTGAGTCAAACTTGACAACAGGGGAGGAAACCTCAAAGTAATCCATTCCCGGTCTCTGTGTGAATCCTTGTGCTATAAGCCGTGCTTTTGCCCTGTCAAAATCTCCATTTATTTGCATTTTTGTAGTATATACCTATTGGCAGCCGATCGCTGTCCATCCTGCCAGTAGCTCAACATAATCCCATGTGCCTATTTTATCATGTTGATCCATTTCATTAATCATGGCCTCGTGCCAGATTACTGAGTCGATCCATGTGATTGCTTCCGCATAATTCTCTGGTTCTGTGACTATTTCCTGGCTGATAAGTGCCTGATCGGCCTGTGTGGCTGGTTCCCCTGAATGGAGTAGCTGGTAATCTGGCCTGCCGGTCTTTTGGGTACTGTGTTGTACTTCCGGTGCTGGCACTTGTTCTGGCATCTGTATATTGTCATTTGAGGTGGATGCAGGTAGGTCAGGTGATCGCTCGCGTGGTGTAGTCTCCCCCTCGAGTGGCAAGTCATCATCTTTGTTCGGGATTGAATAAAGTCTGTTATCTGAACTGTCAAAAGTAATGTTCCTGGAGATTTGAGTTTGCCTTGATTTTTATTGTAATATCTCCACGCTTTTGAGTGTTTGGCTATCCTGACGAATAGATGTTCTTCTGCCTTTGGATCTAATTTAGATCTTCTCTAATCTGGTACCATGACCCAGCAATGTGTGCCGAATTCTTCTAACCTTGACATATCAGCTTTCTTACCAAAGAAGGCTTTATATGGAGTAATTTCCATCCCAAGCACCCAGGTAGGTACCCTATTCTTAATATAATTTGAGTATACCACTGTCTCGGGCCATAAGATTTTGGGTAGATCTTTAGCGAATATCATTGTGCGTGTGTGTTCCAATAGAGTCCCATTGATCCGCTTGGCAATGCCATTGAGTATGGAGCTGTAGTTTCCATAATAATTCCATTTTGTGCGCAATAATCTTGGGATTTTCTGTTAACATATTCTCCACCATTGTCAGTCCTAATTCTTTTGACCTTTTTACCGGTTTGATTTTCCAGAAACTCCTTGTATTGTGAGAAATTAACTGTGACCAGATCTTTGGTTGGCCCAAAATAGATTTTGGTGTACCTGGTTTTGTAATCCATGTATGTAAAGAAATAGCACTCATGCCCTGAACCTTCTACTTAAGCTGGGCCCCACACATTGGATACCACAAGGTCGCCAATCTCCTGGACCTGTTCATGTGATTCCTTGGGGAATGGCTCCACATGGCGCTTGCCTTGAATACATGCCATACATTGAGTTGGTGCTTGTGTGTCATTGATCGTTAGCCCTGTGACCAATTGATTCTTGTGAAGTGCCTGGATAGTATAGATGTTAATATGGCTGAGTACCCGGTGCCATTTATCTAAAGTTTGTCTCTTGGATACAGCTGCAAAGTCCTGTGCCTGACTTGGAGATTTGGTAATCACATGCATTTTGTAAAGTCGGTTTTGCTTCCGTCCGATCGCAAATATAGTGCCTTTGGCAGAAATGAACTCGACCCCTGAAGATGTGAATTTAGCCGTGTGATGTGATCGGTTAGCCACCCAACTGAGATCAGATTGTTAGGGGAGTCTGGTGCATGTTTGACATTGTGCAAGGTTGTGGGGAATATTCTACCATTCACTTTGAATTCTATTGTTATTGTACCACGACCCTTGGTTTTTAGTGAATTTCCTGGGGCAATTCCATCAATTTCCAACTTTTCTTCTGTATATGTAATAAAATCTTCTCAGCTACGTGCGATGTTGTCAGGCACCGTACATACTGACAGGCCTCGGGAAAACCGAAGGGGTCGGACGGGTAAAGGCCAAGTCCTGCAGGCTAGAAGTAGTGGCATGGCTTCAACGTACTCATGCGTTGCGCCCTACTTCCCATGCGTGCCACTGATTTGGGACAGAGGGATACCTGGGAGAGTGCCGAGAGTGTCAGCCCAGGTAACGGACTTGGGACAGGAGAAGGGAGGACAAGAAGGCGTAAACCTAGTTGATTTCCAGAACGAAGAACCATCTACATACATTGGCTACTTATATAGGCTAATAAGTGAGGTGTGGAACAGAGTGGCACAAGGAATGGAGAACAATAAGGTATGAAGAATCATGTGGAGGTATTGTCCACAATGATCAAGAATAGAACAAGGAATGTGGACAACAATAGAACAATAAAGTATGGCTGAGGACAAAAGAGTGAGTGAGAATAGAACAATGAGAGTGGCAGAGCATAAAACAATAGGGGGTGGCTGAACATAAAACAATAGTGCCACTGCCAAGTGACAACAAAGAGTGAATGCCCTGAAGGTAAGCAGGCAAGGGAAGGACAGGGAATAACAGAATGACAAAGGATAGAGGGGATGGGATGAGGCAAGTGAACCAAATGATGAACTGAATGTACCGGACCGAGACCATGTACTGGTGAGGGATGCCTTGTCACTGGTGTGTGGGACTCAAAGGCAAGGGTTGTTCGGTCGGTACTACCGAGTGAACCAGGGCTTGGTATCCGGGGCTTGACAGATGTGCATTGTTGCAGCCATGTCAGCCAGCCAATCTGATGCCAAGATTGCTGCTGGTGTGACCTCCTTAATATAGGCCATAAATGCCAGATCCTCATCTTTAGATTGCTTGGCAGAGTCCCGATCTTTCAGCTCCTTGAACCACTTGGGTGCCTGGCCTTCTTTGCCGCCCCCTTTTACCCAACAATCTTTAATATAATGCCTCTTTTTGCCACAGTTCCAGCAATTCCCTTTGGTAGCGCCAGGTTCTATCTCTGTCCTTGCACCTGTTACTGGGGTTGTATTGTGCCTTAAGCACTGTCTGTTTAATAGTACCGGTGCTCCACAATCAATCTTCATCCAGGATCCTGGCGATCAGTGTTTCGGAGTTGATCGCCATCCCGATTGCATTGATCGTAGCTATGAATGTGGCCCAGGTGTCCGGTAATGAAGTGAGCAATGTATTACTGAAGTCATCGTCGGAATTGATTGACCCCTGGCATTCAGTTGTTGGTATAGCCTGCGTATCTTCCAGATGTGCTGATCCATGTTAGCGTGATCCATGGCCATTGTTTGGAAAATTTCCCGGCAGATATTAACGATGCTGATCGCCGCTTTAGATTCAAAGATCCTACGCAGTCTGCTCCATATTTTTGTAGCAGTAGTATCCTGATCAATATATACCAGATACTCATCAGATATCATAAGACATATCTCTTTTTGCACCTTTTTGTCTTTGTTTTTCCATTCGGCGATCGCCATCTGTTCCACTTTGGTAGGCACCCTGGCATCTATCGGCTGTGGTTCTGTCTCCGATCTGTCAGTTATCACCCATAGATCTAGATCTTCTAAGACCCATTCTAGGTGCCATTGCCATGTAATATAATTGTCCCCATTCAAGGGGTCGACCTTGTAAGTGTTCGACGTAATAGACATAATAGATGGTGTAGGGTGTAATATAGTTGATCAGTTACAGCCGGGGCCCATAACCTGTAGATTGAGGGAATATTCATGAGATTTTAATCTCTTGAGAAGTTGTTACATTCAGATCTAACTACATGCTATATATATAGTTCTAAAAAATGAATATTAATCATGTGCGTACTAAGCCTGTACCTTCGCTGCATCATCCATGTCTAAGCCAGGTGTTGTTACACCTGGGTCTCGTAGATCTGCTATGGCGGATCTTAGCCACCTTCATCTGGTTCATGCATGGCTGGATTGCTGTCACATTCTTCAACAGTATCCATCTGAGTTAACTGCATGGCCGTTTTCAACACCAATAGAATATGATCACTCTATCAGATTTGATACATAACTTGGTATGGTCTGCGTACATATTGCAATCACATCGATCAGGGTCGATCACAGCCTTCAATCACATGGGCATCGGGCAACGGCAATCAATCCGGTATACCTTGGCACATTACACCGGCCAGATATTGGCATGGCATCTATCACATCAGAAGTACCAATTGATCTCATATACATCTTGGCAAACATGCCGATTAGAGTTATGCAAAAACTCAGATTAAGTTAGACTCAATTGGCTACATCCGGCTATGCCACAGGGATGCCACATTGTGCCTATTACGTCATTCCAGTGCCAGATCATCGGCTGTGATCATGAGAATGAAGGCTAGGTGACCACTTGACCACAATCACGATTATGGTAAACTGGATCGGCTTCAGAAATTGATGTGTGTGCTACACGTATGCTATATTGTCTTTTATACTCAAAATACCTGACCATCACCAACCAAAATTTACTCCACATGCTGTAGAGTTGCTCTAGGTAATTAATACCTAAAAGTCTGCGCGCACCGGTCCTTTTCTCTGGCAGGATCTAGCGCAGTCGTTCGGCACAGCTGGAATAGGTTCTGTGACTCGGCAATGTATGAACGAAAATAGATGGTGAACGAAATATGGTGTGATGTGACAGGGACGTGACCTTGATGAGATGCGAATGTGTCACGCTGACTAAGACTTGGACTTTGACTTTGGGACTTGAATACAATAGTCTAGAAGTTTCTAGACTAGCCTTGACTTGGACTTGGAGACTTGACTTGACTTGGGGCTTTAACTTGAGAACTTGTTATTACAGAGGTGAGCCAGAGGCCTTTATATACAAAAACCAAGCAACGATGCAAAACGATGTGAGAGGTTGGCTATGTGAGTTGAATGACAAAGCATGAGAACAAAGTATACAAAAGAGGAAACTATAGAGAAACTCTGGAGAAATGATACAGCATCGAGGCTGCGCGAATAGGGGCTAGGGGCTATGATAGGGGGAGACTAACCAAAAAGGTAAGGACGATGAATAATAACGAGAAAAGACTAACAGAATAGGAAACAGGTCTGAGTCATGCCAAG
>QLPG01007566.1:0-13035 GCA_003314385.1 Gomphus sp. MG54 | reverse complement strand
CCCACGCGGGTTTCCAATACCCGCGCCAATCACTAACTATGTCTGGACCATATTTGAGGTGGATGGCGCTGGGATGGACTAGTGTGTATTGTTTCACCACATTGCTCTGTATCGCTGATGAGCTCAACTGTAATGAAGGGCTGCACAAGTATCTGATATAATAAATGCTCTTCATCCATTCCCAACCATTGCTTTTCCATAACCTCGGTCAGTTGACTAAGTTGTTGTGTACTTTAAATTTTCTACCCTCAGGCACTGAATCTCAGTGTCAAACCCACGAGAAATTTAGGTAAAAAATCCACGGAAAATTTTTTCATGGATAAATCCAATGAAGTATGACCACACGAAATTTCAGTGGAATAATTCAGTGGGTAGTGTTTCAGTGGCAAAAGTACTGATACCTGAAACTAAGTGGGCACGCCCACGGGGTTTCAGTGGGATTCCCATTCCCCCCAGAAACTGGCGTGGGGAGTCTGGGGATACGTCGAGACAAATCCCCTTGTCTTACACAATAGATAGACTGGTTATACTTTTTTTGCAAAGCAATTTACGGTTGCTGTGTGTAGAGCTACGCGCAGAGCACAGGTACGTAGGAAAAGCTAGCTAGAGGTCCACTATAGATAGCCCAACGAGACAGGATAAGGAAAAGTCATAGTCCTAGCAGATGGTAGATACTATTACTCGATAACCATAATGCAGCGTCTCACGCCGTATCACGATACAGACTCGTGAGCATAGACCACGAAACTACGAGAAAAGAAACTACCTCTGCATAGTTGCAAGAATCGAGCACCGCATCTCATGCAAAGAACGCTAATCCAACTGCTGCACCCACAAGACCCAAAGAAGCCCCAGCTACGTGCCTCCGTGTAGCACTGGACGTGGCGGATGCAGCAACACCACTACTCGTCCCTGTCCTGCTGGCCGCGGCGGCAGAACCAGACGAAGGTGCTGCACCAGTTGCAGCACCAGTTGCAGAAGCGCTAGTCGAGTTGGGTTTGTTAGGGTTCGGAGCAACACTCGCCGCGGCAGCATAGAGGTCTGATGAAGCAAAGGTCTGACAATCGGACGAGGGGGGGATCGTTGCTGTATAAGGGAACGTTGAGATGGGGCCGAGGGACTCGGGAGGTTGAGTATACGTAGACGCTGTTAACCGACTGAGAATCATTCAAGATTTGATGATCATGAGATCATACTCTTTCCATCAGACCCTACGTAAACACCGGGAAATTCTTGGCTGTCTCCTTTGCACTTTTCAAAAACGAGGTCTTTATAGGCGGCGGGTGCGTTGTACTGACATCCAATTCGGTCTAGTTCAAATGAAGTTGAATTTATGTCCTAAAGGCAAGGTTATATTGTGTCGTACCATAGATGTGTTGACAGTAATTGGCCGCGTTCGGGCCGGTAGGGTCACAAATTTTCATGCAGAACATGTCGCCACCGAGGAAGCTCCGATATTGTTCAGTAAGGGATGAAAAAAATAAGAGGGGACATACTTGTGCCACTCAATCACCTGTTGGAAGGACTGGTTATTACCATTGTTAGAGGTGAAACCGTTAGTGTATATGAGAGACCCAAGTGGGTTTCCTCTACCATCAGCACCGTGAGGATCTTCCTCTGTAAGCGAGAAAGGATGTCATTGTCCATATAGAAGGATACCAGAGGATACTGACCCCCTCCAGAATCACCGTGCAAAATGTTGATCAAGGACTGATTGATGTGACCAGTGACTTGAAGATAATCGGGAGTTTGCATCCACTGGACGCCAGTGAGAGCGCCTGAGGGGATGATGCGAGTGCCACGACCAGGCTTGGTACACCATGCCACAAGTTCACCCTCGGTGTCTGCAATAGTCGAGTCTGGCTTCGGGGGACCCCAAATACAGAAATCTCCAAATTTTACATGAGAGCAGTGGCAAAATGATGGTGCAAGGGACTCATACCGTCGAGGTTATTGACGGTAGCAGTCTGACACAAGGAGTTGGGGCCTTCGGTGGTTGAATTGCAAAGATTGTAGCCGGTCTGGATTCCGCGAGGTCCGTCAGAGGTGTCCACCATGTAAGGCTATATAGGGGGGGATGTCAACGTTCAAGAAACATCCAGTAAAATATAGGCGACCACCTACAATAGCAGTGTATGGGAAGTGTTTGTCTACCAAAGGAACATCTTGTGTGAGAACGGATGAGGCAGCCAGGAGGGCACCAAATGTTATGAGCAAGGACATGGTGTGATAGGTAGTAGTTTAAAGAGTGTTGATGTTCGTCTGAACCTAGAGAGTTGAAGGCAAATGGATTGCTACGGGAAAAGGCCCAAGACAAGAAACTGGTAGAGAAGGAGAGGTTTTAATCTGATGGGATGTTTTATAGTTCAAACACCGCTGGCATCGTGCCGCCACACATTAGCCGAGTAAACGTGATACTTAAATGAGACATAAAGCGCCAATGTTTGCTGGCGACTTTGCTTACACATCCAAATCGATCTCTCCCAGTACACGGTCATTTAAACCACCGTCGTCGTATGTTTCTTCATCAAACTCAGGCATTGGGTGGTCAGTCATCTCCATCTCCTTCTGCCGTAGCTGTGCTTGCTCAACGTCTTGTAATGTCCACAGTGATACGCCTGTCTGATTTTCGTTTGGGTTTTGCGATATTGTACGCATGAACAGTTTGGAGAGCACAATTGCCATGTCGGTAGAAAGATTTGACGCTGTTTCTGAAATATACTGGTTGATCCACCGGGGCAATTTTGCACGCTTGTCTGCTCGAGCAAAGCGCTATCAAGTCGATCAGCATTGATATTGTGCCGATGGACATTCAGAATTACCTTATCCGCAAATACCATCAGACCCCAGTCTGTTTTTCCACGAAGTACCCGTCCGACACATTGTGCGGCGTTACGCATAGCGTCGAAGCCCAAGAACTCAGACTCCCGTATTCGATACGCATCACGCAAATATTCCAGGCGCGCCTGTGAGACTTGCACTTAGAGCTGAATCATAACACATGTGAAAATATACCTTTAAAATCCTACTCTCAGTATATTGGTACGGCACCCTTCGCTAAAGTCAGACGACGTTTTTATGTCTCATTGAAAACACGTACCCAAACATGATTACCGCCCTCCCATAATTATGATCAAAATCTATGCCTTCTGATACCTTCCCTCGGGCCACAGATAATAACACCGCCCCCCTACCATTATCGCATGCCTGATCAAGGAAAAATGAATTAATGGAAGCGAATATGTGTGCTTGACTGACACGTCGATAATTTTCAAGTGCAATACTGGTCTCGTTTGCATCAGGAGTTTCAACAAAGATAAGCTTATTGTTCCAAACTTCATTCAAGATCCCCTAAAATTCAATGCCATCTGGTAAAAATTTGGCTGGTCTTTGAGAGATATCAGACTTGCCATGTCGTTCCAAGCAGCGACTATGGACTCCATGTAGAGATAGCTTGGAAAGAATGCCACAATACCGTCGGGCACAATTTTGCTATATTCTATTAGAATACTTCCAAAATTGCGAACCACTGCAGGGTCGTTTCTGACTTCGAAGCGAGAACTGATGGCCACTTGATCACTTCCTCGCGTAATGACCTGAAAAAGGTTTAGAAATCTCTATCACAGGCAAAGAACAATGACGCACAAGTGGGAGAAAACAATTGCGCGTTAGTGTCATTGGATAGGTCTCTTGAACTACAGGTGTGAACTGCAGCATCTTCGGATACATGTCTAAGGGAGAGATCGTTCCAGACGTGATAACAACACTGCTAAAACGCTCAAAGACGGGTTTGATGGCAAGTGATGGGTCCAGACATCTGACGAAAGTTCAGATTCAGTTTGCATAAGAGGATGTTACATACGTGAAATGGAAGATAGGATTTGGTACCGTTGCGTTCTCCGTTTCAAACGGTTCTAGTATTAGCAAAAAACCTAGAATCCAGACATTGAAATGATGTCAAAAAGTTTAGATATGAACACACCCTTCTCATATGTTGAAACAAGGGTGGCAAAACTAGCAACTTTTTGCAGTGAATAATATTCGTCGAGTCCAGTAAGTTCCAATGTCCGAACAAGAGATTGTAATCGTTCTGCACAAAATCTAGAAAGGTATCTTTGGTAAGCTGGCAAAATACATCAAGGGTTAGGACGTGTAGCATGCCGCAGGGGTCGTCGTTCGATGAAAGTAATATCTTTGAGATGTTGAAGGAAAGAAAGAGGAGTCTCGGCGACAACATGTAGAACACGCATACGAGTCTGTGGAATTTGCATTTCATAAGCCCATTCCACAAGATAACTAGCAGGTCACCTTTAAATATTCCACAAATCTTTTTAAAAAGGCAACAAAGTGCTCCGCTTTCCGAATGTTTCCGGGGATGGCTTCTTTTAACAAATCATCGGGTAATACTGGAGGAAAGTGTAGAGTTATACATATATCTCCAGGGTGCAAAGGGGTAACGCACCGGGATTTGCCATAAATGTCTCCTCTTCACGAGCTTCATCTGCCTCTTGAAGACCTTCGACTAATTTGGCATATTCATCTTGTAGTTTTGACGCGTCTGTTTTCTTGATCCTAAAGCCCAAGAACAGTGAATCACTAGTCGTCAAACCCAGTCGGAAAGGAGTTAACTCACTCATCAATCTTGTCACCAAGTTTGCCGACACTTCTGGCGGCAGAATCCAGCATAGGGCGAGTAAGGTCAATGCTAAGTGATTCAATGCAGACATTGTCTATATTCATGATTAGTACCCACCTAAAACAATCAAGAATCGACCTCACCTATATTGTGAGCTTCATCGAATACAACGATAGCATCTTTCGACATTTCTTTCGAAACTTGTTCTGCGACTTTGGGGTCAAGTAGATAGTGAAAAGAATAGATCACGACGTCCACAAATGGCATCTGTTACGTTGAGTTCAATCATGCAATAGTTAACATAGCCTTTAGACATCACCAACCATTCTACGAATAGTGAAATAAGGACACAAAGTATTTTCTCGGCCATATTGCTGGACGTCGGCAAGAGTCCAAATGCCTGGCGGGATTAGGTTTCCGGGTTCAAGTTTTCCCAATTCCTTGTGACACACGTCGTGGAAAACAGGCATGATGCTCATTTTGTGGACTCACCTCGTGCCATTGACAAAGAGGCACAGAGCCGGGAGCTTTTCGACCTTTCTCGCATGCCGCAGCGGACGTCAAATCACGACATCGGGCATCAACTACATTGCCTTTCTTCTCTTTCGACACCTTACATGAAAGATGTTAGAATCAAATTTTTTTGAGCAAGTTGTACTTCTCACTTCCGGATGTAAGCAAAGGTTTTTGCGGCTAGTTAGTCCAAGACCCAAGAAGGATTGCTCCTTTTGCTTCTGCTCGGGAGTTTCGGCACATGCTAAGCGGTATTCCATGAGCCGTTTCAATTCTGCCAGTGCTTTCTCGATTTCCGGGACAGTCCGTGAGCAGTATATTAGCTTTCGCTTGGCAGGATAGAACTAAGAAACATTGTATGAACAAACAATCTCATCAATTTAACGAGTGCTCACCTGTTGGTAGGATACAATCAATGACAATAGGGATACAGTCTTGCCAGTTCCACTTGGCATTTCCAATACACAGTGACCCTGCGACCATGTAAATGCAGTAGAGAGATGATAGATGGTAGCTAGATAACATACGGTTGCATCTAACGTGCGCTTCAAGTCACACATGTAAGAATATTGTTCTGTGCTGATATCAATGGAGTATTCCAGCTATCACAGGAACGACCGACCAGGATAAATGCGATCATAAGGGAAGATGATCTGTTGCATATTGTTTATGGAATAAATGCGAAAGCTCGAGATATATTGCTCACCGGTAAATCGTCGATTGTGAACTTCATCGCAAACGAGGACTTGGATATGCAAGTGCATAAAATTATTAAAATTATTAAAAATAGGGAGCCTTGGTCAGCAATGACGGGAATCACGTGATTGACCCAGGTCTCCTCGCGAGCCCACCCAATTTCTTAAAAGGCTTACCCTCTTTTAATAACTACTGTATACGACATGTCAATGATTTTATACTCCTCTGTTATTGCCCTTTTGGGTTCATCACTCGTTCTTGCTCAAGACATTCCTCTGGTATCCAAACACTTTCAATACACTGCCCTAGTAAACAACTCTTTTACTCAAATTATGCACTGATAACTAGCATGAATGTAGCCTTACATGGTCGACACGTCGGATGGACCCCGTGGCATCCAGACAGGCTATAATATATGCAATTCAACAACAGAAGGCCCTAATTCCATGTGCCAGACCGCTACCGTCAACAACCTTGATGGTGAGGACTCTGTATTTGTGGGGAGGGCATAGCAGGGCATAGCAGTGTCTTCAAAATTGCCCTACTATTACTGATGTTGCAGAATTCTCCATCAGATTTCTGTATATGGGGTCCACCAAAGCCAAACTCGACTATTGCAGACACCGAAGGGGAACTCGTAGCATGGTGTACCAAACCTGGTCGTGGCACTCGTATTATCCCCGAAGATGCTCTCTCTGGAGTACAGTTCATGCAGACTCCAGATTACCTCCAGGTCACCGGTCGCATCAATCAAAGCATGATTAACATTCTCCAAGGAGATACTGGTGGGGGTGAGTACACCCTATATTCTTCTACACAAATAATAAACTCATTGCTTTGTTTGCTTTTACGTAGAGGAAGATCCTCATGGTGCAGACGGTCGTGGAAACCCACTTGGCTCGGTGATATTCAGTAATGGCTTCCCCTCTAACAACGGGAACAATAATACCTTCCAGCAAGTGATCGAGTGGCATAAGTTAGTTTCTCTTAAAAATTTTTTCACGCTTTCGTGACTTTTTTTTTCAAAGTTTCCTCGGTGGCAACATATTTTGTATCAAAGTTTGTGACCCCGCTGGTGCGCATGCAGCAGATTTCTGTCAACACAAATTTGGTAGGACGGAATAATTCATTTTCCATTGGCCCCAGGTCTGATATTATATTAGACCGAATTGGCTGTCAGTACAATGCTCCAGCTGCTTACCAGGATGGAGTGTTCGAGAAATGCAAGGGGGACAATCAAGACTATCCAGGGGTCTACACAGGGTCTGATGGAAAAGGTACAACAGTAATCTCATGACATGCGGTAACTCCCTGAATTTTCAAACCAGTTTCGACATTTTCCCAACCCCCTGAGTCTCTCGGTGCTATCCAGTCGATGCCTTATACTCCCCGAATTCCAGCGTCTTCTGACTGCCAGACCTTTGCGTCATCGGAATTATATGCGGCGGCAGCGAGCGTTGCACCCAATCCCAACCATCCAAGTTCAACTAGCAAACCTACAGGAGCAACTAGTAGTACTGCTGCTTCTACTACTACTACTAGAACCAATTCCAACAACGCACACTGGCATCGCCCGAGGACCCCCTTGGGTCTCCTTGGTGCAGCAGTTGGAGTGGCGTTTCTTGCATGACATTGATTATTGACGAACCTGATGTAACGCGGTGTCATTATTTACCATCGCGGCTTTTGTAGCCCACAGTCAAGGACTTTACACTTATTTTCTTATTTTGTTGTACCCTAACCATGTAGCTTACACGGCATGTATTCCTGCGAAACACAGTAATTCAAGTCTGCCTCCATGCCTACCATTCAACTTTAACTGATATCATCGGGGACGAAGCAAGTTTACTCAGCAGAACTTTACATATGTTCAGTGAGTTCTAGGAAACGTTTAGGGCTTCCGTCACTCAAGTCAGTTAAGTTTGATGCTCTTCCCCAGCATCCCACTAGTCAGTTCCGTAAATCATTTGACACCATAAGAGTGGGTTATGATCCCAAACACGAGGTACAGGGAGGCTGATGCTTTCTGACCCGACAGCAATAGTGCTATGATCTAATTATTAGCCAATTAAAAATACGCGGTCTGTTAAGTGCCATGCATGTATGTATATCTTCACACACATAAGAAAAATCCAAGCAATTTCTCGGGTAACCTATTGCTTATACCTGAGAAAGATCCTCGTCCTCGCGAATCTTTTCTCCTTTTATTACTTTCTGCACCTCTTCTAGATTCAAAGTCTCATATTCCACCAGCGCCTCCGCCAACTAGATAGATGGTCAATAACAAAAATGCTAACATTGTACAGATGAAACTTACTCGATGGAGCTCATCCTCCCGTGTAGAAAGAATATGCTTCGCTCGGTTCTGAGCGGCTTCAACGAGGCTATCAAGAATAAGCCTGTTTGATATGCATTCATCATATGCAAAGGCGACTTACGCTCGCACTTCTGTTTCGATTTCTTCACGTTTCTGTGAGCTCATAGTGTGAAGGTCTTGATCATCATAATACACTAGTCCGATTTTCTGGGAATATCCATAGTTCTGAATACAGCTGTCAGAATCAACATAAGACGGGCAATATATATAATATATATACCTGAACCATCCGCGTAGCAACATCTGTGGCGTGGGCGAGATCGGAGATGCATCCACTCGTCACGTTTTCTGGGCCATAGACTAGAGAAGTAGCATTGATGGTGATAGGGAATAACGTGCTCTGACAGCATACCAAGTTCCTCGGCCACTCGGCCTCCCATGCAGCAGTCCATCTCAGCCACAAACTCTTTAAACGAGACGGAAAACCGATCATCTTCTGGAAGTTGTGCAGTCTAGAGGAAGGATGAAGGATGGGCATGGCGAAAGACCTTCAGTACTCACATAACCAAGTGCATTGCCCCGGGGCATACATGTGACTTTGTGAAGTGGCATTGCTCCCTCGGTATACAACGCAACTAAAGCATGCCCCCCCTGTGAAACGCAACGGGTTATACCGAAACATCTATAATTAGTATTTCATACCTCATGGTATGCCGTGAGCTTCTTCGCTTTGGGATCGATATAAGTACTTCGTCGCTCGGCTCCCATAATTATTCGATCCTAACACGTCCTCATTAGAAGATCACGTTCACCGAATCACAACAGTCGTACCTTGGCCCATTCAAAATGTTTCATGAGAACAAACTTGTATCCTTCTCTCGATGCCTGGATGGCGGCTTGGCTGGTAGATAAAAATGAGTTAATTGACTAATGATGCAAAATCGACAAACCACGACCCACTTGACCATGTTCTGAAGATCTGCACCAGAAAACCCTGGCGTTCCCCGCGCGATGATGGTGGGATCAACATCTAATTTTTTTATTTCTGGGTGTCAGTTCAAATTGATTTGCACCGTGACGAAAACATACCCGATGCTGTTGTGACGTTCTGCATGTGATGTTTAAGGATTTGGACGCGACCTGTGGATTGGTTACGAGTTGAATAAGCAGTCATAGTGAGAGATCGGATTGCTGACCCTTAACATCGGGTAGGGGAACAGATATCTTCCTGTCGAAACGGCCCGGACGTACTAGAGCCCTGTGCATAGCATAATATCATTTTATAGAACGTGGAAAGAACCACTGATGCACGCACTGATCAAGTGTCTGGGGGAAGTTGGTCGCAGCAATAACAATAACACCCTCTGCAGAATATATTTCAGCAATTAAATAAGCGAATGAATATGTATAATTATACCCGTCTGTTGGAAACCATCGAGCTCGACCAAAAGTTGATTTAAGGTCTACTACCCCATCAATACCTACTCACGTGAACTGCTGCTGGTGAATCATACCTGCTTCATGTAATGCTAACCAAACCACCCTTTCAGCCATCATTGGACAAATAGAGAGAGATGCCTATCAGGCTGCATTGTCATACCTGATCCTTTGGACTACGCTTGCTTCCAATTGCGTCCAGCTCGTCGATAAATATGATAGAGGGTTGCTTTTTGCGAGCGGTTGCGAACAGATCGCGGATTCGCTTGGCGCCGATGCCGACGAACATTTCATCGAATTCGGACCTAAGAAGAGAATGAGCCAACTTTCCCGATGGGGATAGAGATATACGCACCCAGATGCAAATAGGAAGGGCTGGGGTACAGTGTGAGACGGACGGAGATAGGGTTCCTTACGGTAATGACTTACCACACCAGCCTCACCGGCTACTGCGCGTGCGAGCATAGTCTTACCTGTTCCTGGAGGTCCAGTGAGGAGCACACCCTTGGGCAGCTTGCCTCCTAACGTCGCAAAGTTTGTAGGGTCTTTCAGGAACTCTACCACTTCTTGGAGTTCCTACATTCGGGTAAACGATGGAAGGTGTCTATGAACTGACAAGTGAGTGGCTCATACCTCCTTGGCCTCATCTACACCATGAACGTCGCTGAATTTGACAGTCTTGCCTTGTACCGGCTCGAATTCAGCGGCCTGGGGTCCGGCTTTGAGCAAACCCGAATTTTCAAGCAGAACTGCGAGAATAACGAGAATGACTGGCTAAAACAGTTAACAATGTGATACTGTAAAGATAAATCGACTTACAAAATCCAGACAACGCAATTAGACCCAAAAACCTCACAATGCGATATACAGTCGTGCCCTTAGCTGTCAACACAAAGTGAATTCCAGCACTGTGGAAAACTACACGAGCGACATACGTTCACTGACGGTAACGTGGATTGGATTCTCTTTTCCACCACTACTAGCTGCTAGTAACGAGTTGGCACCTATTGCGCTCTCCTTTGCAGCAGTGCTATCACCGAATATACCAGAAGCAAACGAAGAACCTGCAGCGCGTGTTGCGAGCACGGCTTGGGCAATCTCCTGTGATCTAGAAAGCTGGGGTGGCATCTGTGGCGGGTGAGGTGTCGAGGCGGACTGGGGCATGTTTGAGGAAGGGGATGCGATGGGGGGTGGTAATGCTGTAGCCGCGAGAGGGACTGCCGAGGGTGGCGCAGAGGTATCGGGAGGTGGAGCGGCAGGCTTTGCAGGCTGCGTCACCAGGGGCAAAGCCAAAACTTGTTCGCGTCGTTCGACGGCCTGCTGAATGGGGGCATTTGTATCGGAACGTACAAGGGCAGTAACGTAGAGCTGAAACGCTTCGTCGGAACGGAGAAGAGGATTGGCCTGGTCCTGTATCGATATTGTCAGTCGAGTATAATAGAGAGAGATGTCAAGAACGGACAAACTCCAGGACCCTCTCCCATCTACTGACGATGCGCTGGAACCCCCGAGGCAGCCCACTGTCCAGAAGTGCCTGAAAATAGGCAACTTGAGCTGGAACATACGATGGAGAAGCATTGGCTGCTGCTTCTAGGATGTTAATTTGTGCCAGAACCCGAGGAGAAGGGTGTGGATAGGAGTTGAACAAAGAGAGTGAGCGAGAGACGCCTGGAAAGAGTCGATGGATGCATGGATCTGGTGGTGGCCGATGAGACTTGATAGCCCATGGACGGGCCTGGTGGAAGGAGCGGACATTGACGAGGGAATTAGACAAAGGTTTGAGTGTAGAGAATGCAGTCGGGGCCTGAAAGGGATGGGATGAAGGACGAGCATAACATGAGAGAGCCGGTTGCGCTATGGCCGGAGCCCTGAGGATCTGCGTCGCAGCACCTTGGACGACCGGCTGGACCAATCGAGTAAGATTTCTGGAGCACAAAAAATGGGAGCTCTCACAGTCTGTGGTGAAAAAAGCCTTGTGCTTTGTTGGAGCGATGTGGACGCGCGGGAGGCTGCAGGGAGATGGAGGGTGACGGAATGGAGCAAAGCAATTGCGCTGCCAAGAGCCTAGCATATGGATCAGGATAATAAGAGGGAAATAGAATAAGATGCCTGCCTGAACTGAGTGTTGAGAGGAGAAGCAGGCCTGCATCTCAGCGTGCGGAGAGCACGATCGTAGTAAATAGACGCCGGAGGAGACGCTGCTGGGACCACAGAAGACAACAGATGAAAAAGAGATTTTATTTGTGAAAAACGATTGTCAAATATGGGATTTGTATGAGCAGCCCATATATCGTTTCATATTTGTTGTCCTTGTTGGCAACATAATAAGTTTTCAAACCGCTCGCGAATGGAGTACCGAAGCCGGCCGTGAAGTATCTGACGTGCTTGGCGTGAGACTGCCCTGGGCTAACTCAAATAGTGATGAGCACCCATTAATTGTGACGCGTCAAGTAACATGGGCGGCCATTCGGGCTCCCCTTCCTCGATGAGTCCCAGCACTGAAGAAGCCGTACGCAAGCGTGGATGCAGAGAGTGCCGTAGACTCAAGCTTGGATGCGAAAGGCATTTAAATTTCGCGTCCCAGTCTCCATCTTCTCACATCATACACAGGAAGTGGCCTTGTCAGAACTGTCGAAAACGCGGGTGAGTTGATTCTTTGCGGCCATCTCTCCCCAACACACCCTTACGTTGCTACCATTCAATGGCGGTGTCAGGTGCGCAGGTGAGATTTGTATTTACTTGCATAAAACGCGGTGAACGCATGGCACCGGCCCTCCAGATATATGTCCCGACGGTACGCTTGTATCTCTCTGCATTGCCCGCATTCCTCACCTTCCCTTCTCTGCAGGCGTCTTTACCAAAGGAATGCGGTGCGTTGGCCATCTCTCGTCGCCGTGTGTGCTCCTCACGGCTCCTCTAGGTCTACCAAGAATGAGCGACTGGTCATGCACGAGACCATTGGACAGATGAGTTCGCGGATATCCCAGCTCGAAGCCGCCATCGAAACCATGCAGGCTCTGGTTTCCACTCAACCCCACCCTCTCCTCCAGGGCCGCGAGGAGCAGGCCATGCACCCCATCGTAAGTACCCAACCTAAGAAAATCTCTGTTACACCAGAGGAAGACATCGTCAAGGCGCTGGGGGCCTTCTCCATTGGGGGAAAAGGCGAGACGACATTTCATGAGGCATCTGCTACTTCTGAGGTAAGTCCAACACTATTTATTGGCACATTACCAACCCCCATCTGTTGTCCGGACAGTATCTTTTAATCGTTAGTGTTTTAATTGGTATTCATAGTCGACCAGCAGTTAACTTTCCCTTTACAGAGTCCTGGGCTCAAGAGTTCAACTACTCACTTGTTCCAACGCCCGTCAACGGCACCATCATCGCTACCCCCTGACCTCATCCTCCTCAGTGCTTTGTTTCCCTTTCCTCC
>QLPG01007565.1:0-23557 GCA_003314385.1 Gomphus sp. MG54 | reverse complement strand
CAATTTTTATAAATTTCCCGGCAACTTGTTCATGATTGTCACCTTATGCTCTAGTATTTGGACTACGTTTCAGACGTGTCTTCTGGTCAGCGGTCCCTCATCTGTAACGTAGTGTTGGATTATGGGCTAACAGCCTCACTTGAGCTTGGAATCGACTTCAACCCTCACTTTTTCACCGTCACTAGGTGGAGATATATGCATATGCTTAGGTTTCTCCGTTACTTAAATCATTTAGTATCTGCATTCTGTTATAATAAGCAAAATACAGTATTTTTGCAATTTTTTCAAAAACTCACAGCCCTTTCAAGATATGAACCAAAAAAAAAAACCAATTAAACCAATCATATATTATTACATCCCTGAATCACTATCCCACATCTTCAACCTCAAGCCAGGTGCTTATGAGGAAATTGTACCTTTCACACATGCACCCAACATGCCATGGCTCTACTTGCTCAACATAGCATCCTCAAGGGAAGAATCCAAGGAAGACAAGATGACCAATATGGCAGACACTAAGGTATTCACAGATGGCTTGGGGGAAGAAGGTGGAGCAGGTACTGTAGCAGTAATATACAGTGGCTCACAAACTGAGTCAATGTTTGGTGCTTTGGGGCTATTCATTGAATAGCTTTGAATGTAAAACATATATGAAAAAGATGTTGGTGCATCAAAGAATGAATCTGATCAGATCTATGCAACCAGTAAAAATTATATAATTCCAATCAGGGGTGATGAAGATATGGGCAATTCAAATCAAGGGCCCATTGACTCAGTTTTGTGAGATGGTATCAGAACAATCAGAATCTGATGCTCCATCTATTATATAATATGCAACCCTTGATAGATGGTTACTATGGTAACCTTATCTTTCATGAGAACTGAATTAAAGTATTTAATCCCCTCCAACATGTCCAGAACCTCACTACACTCCAATGCACCCCACTTCCTCTGCTCAAAAAGAAAACATCCTCTGATGGCAGGGAAGGTCTAATAAGACTGATAACTGACACACAGAGCAACAAGTGCCTTTGGGGCTTGTCAATATGGATGCTAAAGACAAGTATATAATAGAGTAACTACTAACCTTTGGGGCTTGTCAATATGGATGCTAAAGACAAGACCCAAAGGTGTGCAATGGTGTGTTGTTATGGGCGCTTATTTAAGCGCCAGAGAACGCAAATGCAAAAGAGAAAAGCACAAAAGAGAAAACACAAGTGCAAGAATAAAACACAAATGCAGGGGAATAAAATCATGCCCCAACATCCTCTCCTTGGCCTCTCATGGTCATTCCACTTGCACTATTGCCTCAAAACTTGGCATCACCCAATCCACAGTATCCAGGACTATCAGAACTCTCTATCCCAACCAGCCCTGCTCCTCTGGAGGTTGTCCCCCCAAGCTTTCCTCTAGAGATCAACATGCTATTTTATCACAAATTGCTACTGGCAGAGCTGCCAATGCTACTCAGGTCACCAAACATACCAATACACTTATCCCCCACCCAGTCTCCTCAGAACAGTCAGAAGAGTTCTCAGGAAACATTCATTCAAGGCTGTGGTGAAGAAGAAAAGGCCCTTCCTCAGTGTACAAGGCATAGACAGCTGAGGTTGGCCTTTGCTTTGAAGCACAGAGAGTGGACTGTAGAGGACTGTGTAGGAAAATGAGCTCTAATGTATTAGTGTAACTTGAGTAGGAACACAAGGGACACAGACTAAACAAAATAATCTCCTCAGTGTGGTCAAGCACTGTATTATTTGAGAGAAACTACCTAAACAAAATAATCTACAAGTTGTTAGATACAATATTAATATCACAATTATTTTGCTCACCTCCTCAGTGTGGTCAAGCACTGAGGAGAAGAGAAATAACACTGCACGATAAAAGCGCACATGTACTATACTCCCGGTGATGTCATATCTGACTGGGAGTGAAAAGGAACAGAACATTGGAATGTGCCGGCAACTTCTGGACAGAACCATAATACGACGTTCGTGTCATTAGAAATACAAAGAATGATACAAAAGAGTGAAGGAAAAAATCAAAAAAAATAAGCGAAAATATACTTGAGATTTCTTGCTCTTTTAGGACTGACTTGTATTTATTTATGTTGAATATTAGGCTTGAATTTGTTGGAGGAGTATGAACCCAACAGACTGGAAGAGGGTCATTTGGTCAGATGAGACCAAAATCAACAGGTTTGGGTCAGATGGGAGGCAGTGGGTCTGGAAACAGAAGGGGGAGGGGTTGATTGAGAGAGAAGTGCAGGGGACAGTCAAGTTTGGAGGGAGAAACATTATGGTATGGGGGTGTATGGGATGGAATGGTGTTGGACAGCTTGCAGAGATTGAGGGAAAGATGGATGCTGATCAGTTTGTGTCCATTTTGGAGGACTGTAAGGGCAACCCTCCTTTGGAACTGATCTCGACTGTGTAAGGGCAACCTAAGCAGGCGTTCTACCCTAAGGCGGCGCACTGGCGAAGGGGGATCCAAAGATTTAGTATAGTACCTAATACATGGGGGCTAGCCTACCTGGCGAAGGGGGATCCAAAGAGAAAACTCTAGGGAACCCTTCGCCCACTGACTACTGTATATAAGTATCGTTTCTATGGCGCTCCGTGCTCTATCGGGCATCACTCTCCTTGCTGATCGGGAAGTTCCGCCAGGGTCTCGACCCTGGGGATGGATGACGAAAAGGGGGCCAAGGGGTGCAGCTGACTCTTCTGGGGGGTACTCGCCAACAGGAGTGATGGTTCGGCGTGCGGTATGTTTGGTACTGCCGTGAGTAGGTCGAACAGTTTTCGGCTGGCGGGTACGGTGTACGGGCGAACTGCCGTCGGTCGGGGTTTGAACACGGGGGTTCCCCTGACAGACTGCCAGAGGCTGGAACCAGTGGGACACCACCCAGCCCTGGATGTCCTCCTAGGCCTGACTATGGGACTCGAACCCAGAGCCTACCCACAGGCTTCTCAGATCTAAGCAGGGGAAATCTGAAGTTCAATTATAGCTACTACCTAAGTACATGTAGGGCTCTCACCTAAGCAGGGGAACTCCAAAGAGGAAAGTCTAAGGATCTCCGCTGCTGGTGAACCTCTTTTATACCCTTTATGTAAGTGGTCTGTGCACTAGCTTATAAATCAACACAGGCACCTATTCCCGGTTCCAGTCATCACACTAAGATCATTCCTATCTCCTGCTCAGTGGTCCCTCAGACCTGGGTCTCCTGGCCTCGGAGTTGGGGGGAGTCCGAGATAGGGCCTCAGAGTTGGGAGGAGTCTGAGATAGGAGGTCAGACTTGGATCAGGACTCGGAAGGGATCATCCTCTGACATTGGTGGCCTTTCGGACTTTGGTCTCTCATCCTCGGAGTTTAGGTGGAGTCCAAGATAGGACCTCAGACTTGTCATCAGGACTCAGAGAGGGTCATCCCCTGATAAGGACTACCTGCTGCCCAGCCTAGAGGAAAGTGGAATTCCTCAGGAACAGATAATTTTTCAACAGGACAATGACCGAAAGCACATTGACTCAGTTTTGTGAGTCACTGTATATTGTTCCTGCTATGATGTCATCTATGCATCATTCCCCTGCATGCATGTTTCTCTGAGTTTATATGTCTCCTATTTCATGTATTATTTAGTCTTTTTTGTATTATTCTATATAAGTCAGTGACAATTCTGCCAATTCACTCTCATTCAAAAGAAGTATGGATTGTTTTCTCCTTTGAAGCTATCTGCTAAATTGCATATTTCCACTGTTTTATTCTACACTACTTCCCAAGGTATCTCATGTTGGAGTTACAAGCGGTAGAAGCTACTTATAGTATTAGTAAGCAACTAGTACAGTAGCCTAGCTGAGTTTCAATAAAGAATCAACATGTCTTAGCCTAAGCTTCTATGCGCAAAGGCCAGCTACTATGCGACTAGTGGCCTGGCTGCACTCTTTAGTTGCAATATCTCAAATGTCGAACCGTTGATCATTGTACAGTAGAACTGCCTCTGACACCCATGCAACGTGTTCATTCAACAAGGAAAGAATTCTCTTTCCTCTATGAAGTAACTCACAAATGACGATTCAGAAGATTGATCCCTTTCATGCCGTTCGGATTCTATTACTGCCAGACTTTATGTTGAGTATCCTCAGGCTGACCATGTCATTCAACCTTGAGCTCTTCAACATGATCACACTCACTACACCTTCAATGAGTTCGGTGCCATATCATGCATAGATAGAGTAAATTTAGGCGGCGCTGTGGCACCCAGACTACGAAAATCGATTTCATTCCTCTATCGTATAGCAATAATGCTAAACCCAGCGTCGATTATCCAGGGGGGTTATGATCAAAACGCATTTGGAGCCTGGGCTACTGCGTAGAATCACTATTTGTAACGCCCACTTGCTAGCGTCCGCGTTTATTGGATGGATCGATCATGTACACGGACATAGACAGAAAGGAAGTTGGCATGTATTTATTCACGGGACAAGCACAAAAAAAAGAAGACACAATTCAAGCTACAGGACATGTGTAACATGTGTATACCTTACATTTGACCTGTTAGAAGCATTTGCGACTATTATTAGAAGTCAATGAATGAATTCCATAACAAGTCGCAAGGTGTCTCAGCCAAGTTATTAGGTGAGAGTTGCACAACATTGGATAATAGAACGTTTCCATCAAATGCCAATCTAGCAAGTGTGTTCGTCGTATTTCCTACGAGGTACCGTTCCCAATGAGGTGCAGGAGGTGTCGTAGGGTCTTTTATGAAGTTCGTCCATATTGTCTGCATTGTTTCAGACAACGTCTTCTCTGCCGAGGTCGATGTGGTTGCATTAAAATTACCGAATATCTCCCTAACTTGAAGAAGGGAGAGAGAAACAGTTCAGTCTTAGAAAGGAGGAGCGAAAATGGGACTGACTCTCCGTCGAGTGCCAGGCTCCTGCTTCAGGAAATAGCTGCAGATCCTCAAAGACAGGGCCTATAGAGAATCAAAGAGGTAACCAAGGGTTCAGCGATCAAGATTCCACCACAACGTTACTGACCGTAAACATAACGAAACACATTGGCCAGACCAGATTGAACAAATGCGCGTGAAGTAAGCGCGGTAGGGCTGTGAATCTCAACGTTATGAGGAGCGGGAAAGCACAATAACACATACCAGAGAAAAATCACATCTCGAAAGACAATGGGGATAATCTGGGAATCACTCAGACCGGGGTACAATGCTCTGACCTCATCGGCAGTGACAAGAGGGCCTAGAAATCCTGCTAAAAAGTCGGCAAGAGAGGTTTGCCCTACGGTGAACAATGTGCCGTCATCCTGATTGACACCGAGGAGGATAGGAACACGGGCAGTCGAATGTTGTTGGATACGTTGAAATGGGTCAGGAAAGACTGAAAAACTACCGTCGCGTTGGCTCAGAACCAATGGGTATATGTGAACACAAAAGAGCGGATTCCAACTGACTTGTCAACCACAAATGTGAAAGAAAGACCCTCAGGTCCATTTGCCCATGCATGAATTGCATCAGCGGGCACAGCTTTCAGGCAAGAAAGTCTCTCCGAGCCTGGCGGTTGGGTACAGTTGACAGCTTGGGCCATACTATCAAAGGGAGTAAAATTGGGAGTGGTCGCCACTGAGACACCGGTCCCCGACTCCATTATAGCAGCACGGAAGGGAGGATTCTGGGAATGCCTCTGAATCACCAGGGATACGGATATAGATCCGGCACTTTCTCCCTATAAAGTTATTAAATTATGAAAAAAAGAGGTGTGTAGATTGTTTTGCGATTTCTTACCATGATGGTAACCTTTTGAGGGTCACCCCCGAATGCCGCAATGTTGAGTTGAACCCACTCTAGAGCGAGCTCCTGATCAAAGAAGCCGAGATTCTCCCGGAGAGGGAAGAGCTCTTCAGCACCTGGAAACCCAAAGACATTGGTACGATAATTGAAAGAGACAAACACGATGTCTTGATTCTTTACGAGGTTCGTCTGCACGTTCAAGAGTTAATTTATGCTCAAGACAAACTGATGCAATAATTATTTACTCCGTCGTATGCCGCCAATGAAGCCGTTCCGAATGCCAACGATCCACCATAGACTATAATTCCATGTCCCAGTGTGTCAAGTGAAATGAGGTAATGAAAGCTCACACCATACAACGACTGGTTTTTTCGTTTCTGTTGTCTGAGCTGGTGCCCAGACGTTTCTGGGTAAAATTTCATATGGCATATACCCTTGAAAACAAAAAACCTTACAGAAAGAGACAATCCTCACTTTCTCCAGGTGGAGGAGGATTGTTGAATAGAAACTCGATCAAATTCTGGCTGGCAAATGCGAACTGCTGAATGCATGCGGGCCCTAATGCAGTTGCATTACGAGTCTCCGAGGAAAAGAACGGCACAGGAGCCTCCCAACGGCGCTCTCCAACAGGTGGCTGACCGAAAGGCTTTTAAGGAAAAGAGATGGTAAACGCGTCGTGGATGAAGGGATTAAATGATCGTACAATTCCCTTGAATGAGGCGACTGATGCGAGTCAGCGTAATCCGCCAAAGAATAACAATCTCTCACCTCCATCTATTTCTGCGCCATGCAGCACTCCAGATGTTGTTTCGACAACGGGCCTGTTCTGCAGCGTGCAGGATGCCGCCGCAATGACGAGGCCGGTTAGGACTACGAAGGAAAAGATGTGCTTCATAATGGCTTCCTTGAACAGCGCTCACTGCAATAGTGTCAGCTTTATATAACGTTGGGCTTGGTGATGTAAATTCATTATTGGACCCGTATAGTAGGGGAGATGAGGCTAAGGCGGTATGCCGAAACTCGAGGCGCGACGGCCGCATGTGGGACAGATGCTCGTGATCAAATATGAATACATGTGATGTCGCAACACAGATTTCGGTTCACGATGGCTTATCTAGAACAGGTGACAGACAAGCTGTGAGCAATAGGCCAATTGTCCGCAGTGATGTCTTACGGTGTGTAATATTTTGACAACTAGAGCACGGATCTGCTGGAAAAACGGGCTAGATTCCTACCCCTAATGCCATATAGTGACACAGTATGAGGCTTGCACGCACTTCGTCTCACAGCCAATGATTACCGCGTAATCTTCCCGCGCATGGTCACTCACGTGAACATATCTTCCGACATGGAATCTCTGAGAGTTAAATATAATTTACTTTACTTAGGGTGTTGAATGCACCAAATAAAATCACAACGACGAGTTACAATTAGTGGGATGTATACACGGTACTACTACTATTATTACTAGCTAGTAGTCCTCAAATACGTAAATACATGGTTGTTCGTTCGGCTAATATGATTTCTTGATTGTCACACCAAAAGAAATAAAAAAGGGCCGTGTCAAAAATAGAATGATTTGACACTGTCATCCCAGTACATATGTTTAGCTAGCACAGTCTTCATTGGGGAGACCGTAGTATGACTGACTTTATTGGAAAAAACAAACATAAAAGTAAGATAACATATATGATTATGTATTATCATGTATTGTTATTAAAAATCCCTCTTCATTTGCAAACCTCCTCTGTGTAATTTGCTACAATATATTGTGATTTTCTACCAGTTTGTATATCATCGGGAAATTCTGGTAAATTCTTGGAGATATACAAACATTTCTTTGTGATCACATGTGATTTGATGTAATCACATAGGATACTTTGAGTATTTTAAATGTCAAAACATCACTTGTAACCATCAAGTTCAATGTATTAGTAGCAAATCATGTGTGTAAATAATTTTTCTGTGATAGATGTTCATCAGCTCAAATTTTGCGAAGTTGGAGGGGATACCCTGGAGATTTTTACTATCAAACGTGATCTCAAATCACTGAAGCTTGGTGTGATTTGGTTTGATTGTGAATTGATACATTTCCCTGTGATCATTGGGTCCGTCCATTTATGATCAACTGACAGGCTGAAGCTGCCCACTAACAATGCCAGAGAAACCTGAATTTTTATCAAATGTATTATCTGCAATATCAGCATATACATCCCTAGACCCTCCACAAACCAAAAACGGGAGAACAAGCCATGTCCTCACCGGAGGGCATAAGATTTTGGCTGGGAAACATGTCAATTATCAGTGTTTTTTTTGGCATTGCCACTGTGTGACAAACTCGGAGGGTTGAGCGATGACCTTTCCAGTTGCAGACCGCACCCGCGAATATGTTCGATTACCGTTCGTAAGTGTTTGGTGAATGCTCACATTCTTAATCTTCCTCCGAGTGGATTTTATGATTATTCAAGCCCACCGAGCGGACATTCCATGATACGTCGTGGTGCCGCAGGTGATCAACCCCACATGTGCATGAAAGATACCCGCATGCAAATAATGGCTGATTCAGATGCCTGAGCGCACGATCCTTCTGCACCACAGGTTGATTGGCTCGACGGCCTACACTAGTTATAGATGCTATTACACAGGTCTTGAAGGACACATTGTGTATGTATATTTACAAAAGGTAGTCACAGAGAAACGAACGGAAGAAAGAAAGGCAGAAATAACCACCTCTCCTCTTATTCCCCATGCCTCCCGGGGAAAAAAAAGGGCTCAGAGTGTTAGTCCTCCCAGGATATCGTCGCCGCACTGAGGCCCTAATTTGTGCCACTACACCAGCGCAAGGTCAGTCTCAAATCATAACGAAACAGGTTACTCGTACCAAATGCCTGGGTCCCCAACTAGTGTTATGGAATTTCTGTACTAATGTCAGACCTCTTTGCCTACCTCAATGCGTCGCTTCCGCTAATCAAACCTAAAATACTGCCGCCGCGACTCGGTCACCCGGACCCCACCCAGGCGTGCAGTGCGTTAACAATCAGTATGGCTATAGAAACACATAAACCAATATAAACCAGGGAGAAACTTACAGAACTTTTCCGGGCGAGCACACAGATAAAAAAAATAAAAACAGAAATGCAGCTCGCTCCAAATTGTATCCCATGACATAATGACATAAAACGACCTATTGCTGTTCACTGTGAAATGCTATCGGTGACTTTGAGGGTAGATAAAGGCAGTGTGTAATCAAATCATATCCCGCAAGGATTATTATCCCAGTCTGAGCCAAGAGAAGAGAGAGAAGTCCCCCCCCCGGGGGGGAAAGGTATGAGGTTTAGGGGGTGAACGAGTCATTCTTCCAGCTCTCCTCAACTCTGTCCATAAAGAATGAAAACAATAACAGCGCGAGGGGGCAGATCTCCATTTCGTAGGATCGAAGGCTGAGGATTCCACGAGATGACCTTGAAAAGAAAAGAAATATATATTATAAAGTGAGCCAAAGAGAATTTTGAGGAAAAGCATCTCAGATAAAGCAGGAAATCTCAAAAAAAAACCTCGTTGAAATTTCAGGAAACAACTATTTGGCTTTTGATTGAGCGACAAACAGATGATGAATGACAAACCAAGTGTGACTGATGTGACACGGCAAACAACCGCGGTTAGCCGCTCGTGTTTACATAATCTGGATTATTCCACTCCGTCGGTACCTGCATTTCAGAATGATGGACGGAGCCATCTACCACCGTCGTTATCGTGCCCGTCGCGAGTTTTGCAGCACTCTCACTTCCACACCGCCCGGTAGGTATTTACTCTAACCAGGAAAACCCTTTTTTTTAATTCTTTGGACTTTGCATGTGCTCATTTTGGCACACTCTCATCTATTCTTCTTGTGGTCGTCCCGTCGCTGGCTCAGGAAATATGGTCACATTCAAGACAGTCCTGAAGCTGTTCCTTGGACATGAAGTAGATCCTGCTGAACTTGACCATATTATCAGTTTCTTTTCGGCCTCAATCTACACCCATGTCTCAGACAAGATCTGTATTACCAAAGGTATTCAGTGAGTGCACGATGATTCTGTCTCCTTCCCAGTCAATGCTTCACAGCTGCAGTTCTGTTATTACAATGGGTATTCTTGTCTTCGTTCCCCAGCTCGTCGTCATGGAATATATCAGTCACCCACTGGTCACTCTTTCTGTGGACCTAGCCACCACATATCATGGCAAAGATGCATCAACTTTCAACATCGTAGCCCTCACTCCCCCAACCTGATCTGACTGGGCAATACGTCTCATCTCAGTTCTCTGACCTTTCCTTTGCATGAGCAACCTGATGGAAATTCCGTTGGTACCTAGAATTACGCCTATTGGCGGCTTTACAGCAGCTCTCACGGCCGCATGTTCACAATTTGGTCCTCGGCTGGCATCTCTACCTCAGCGTCCTCGTGTGCAGCCTACGTATCACGTACCATGGTTCCCTGAACCTCAGCCCTCCTGTTCAAGGCCTGCTGACGAATCTCCCTCTCGATGGCTACATTCAGATGGATCGTCACGGGTTGATAAGAGTACTCACCCCAAGAAAAGCAATCCACAGAAATATATGGCATGAAGGGGAGCAGTGGGGCTTCAATAAGCACGAGTATTCAGCACGATATATGTAGTAGCTAATACTACTATAAGACCATGACATACCTAATTGTACTGTCGGTGCCATCAAAGTCATCTGAAGCCGAGCTCACGTCACTGGAAAGCTTCATTGTACAGGGAGCCAGTATAAGATATTTAGGGAGAGCTGTGTATAAGTTGGTTTTCGCTTTTTTTTCGCTTTTATTTTGCTCTGCATGAGCAGCATGATGAAGAAGATGAATTCGTGGAAGTATAAGATATTTAGGGGTAACTGTGTATAAGTTCGTTTTCGCTTTGTTTTTGCTCTGCATGAGCAGCATGATGAAGGCGAATTCATGGAAAAAAAAGGGGAGCCAGGTATGCAACTTGCATATATGAATATATTCCCTTAACTATTTCAACTACTAGGGGAATATTACAACTGGTGGACCAGTCCTTCCACTACTTCTCATTGTTTTGGAGTCAGTACTTCTTTGAAAAGAAAGCCACTGGAGGAAGAGAAAATCAAAGAAACCAGCCCCAGGTATCATAACCTCCAGCTTATTAGGTGGGAGCCCTCAGTCTCTGAGCAATTTGAAAACCAAAGGAGTCTGGGGTATCCTTTCTATACTCCTATCAATGCTTTGTTTCAGCAGCCTTATGAATCCAAAGGGGCTCAGCTGGGAAATTATGGAGTCCTTTGTCATTAGAATAAATTCATGAGAGCATCTTGACCTAAATAGAGGTTTGGAGGGGGGATGATGTTGGGGAACAGAGAATTCTCCCTTAAGTTTTTAGATGACTTCTGAACCAGATCAGCATACAAGATCCAAACCTCTCTTCTCCAGAAAACCACCCATTAAATCAGCCTTGAAATGACTACCAAAAATATAATAATAATATTTTGGCTTGCCATTTAAGAGTGAATTACACCACTGGTCAGGCTACAGCTGGAAATGACATTGAGTAAAAGTCTGGAGTTTACTCTAATCTGGAACACTGGTCAGGGGTTGGCCTCTGCTTTTTTCAAGGTCAACTCTCAAGCTTAAAAAAATGTTAAAATCATGAAATATAAATGTTGGCATTAGGTATATTTGTTCTCAAAAGGCAAGGTGGTATAGTCATTGCCTAATATTAATTCAAATAACTTTGTATATTATTCCCCTACATAAATTTAGAATAAAATGTAGTTATGCAGCGTCAACATGTCAAGAATTGTGAGATGATTCTGATGACATTGTGGATTGAGTTGAGTTTTACCCAGCTGTGCCAGGCCCCTGTTGCATACCTAAATTTGTCTCTCAGGTTTGGAGAATTGAGCACCAGTCAAACACAACCATGTCAAAAGGCTGCCGTCCTATAAACTGCAGCTCATATCATTAATCTTATAGAATTATGACTGATAGACATTGACCAAGCCATTTGGGCACCTATACTTCTGTCAAGTACATGTACCGAGGATCCAGTAACTTGGCAGTACCGACTAAAATACTCCATTAGTGATCAAGTACAAGTCACTCGACGAGTTGTTCTCGGCTCGATGTACGTATCGGTCACATTCCTCATTCCCATCCCACACCTACTCCTCACTCCTTGGTCCGCCTTACCTCGAGACTTCCTGCCCTTGTGTTATCGGTTACAGCCCTTGTTTTATAATGGGGCATTTCCTATTGTCCTATCCTCGGTCACATTCTTATTATCCTATCCTTTATTGTTCTATGCTCGTTTACATTCCTTCATTCTAATTTTACTCGTTGTGGACAATAACCACATGCTCTGCATACCTTGTTGTCCCACATTCCTTATTCCACATGTCACTTCTTAACCTATATAAGTAGGACATGCATGTACATATTTCCTCATTCTGGGTATCGACTAGGCTTAGGCCCTTCTACCTTCTTCTCCTCTGTTAAGTCCTTGACTTGGGCCAGCATCATCAGCATCCTCCCGAGTATCTGTCTGTTGCAAATAGGTGGCATGCATGGCAAGTAGGGCGCAACGCACGAGTACGTTGAAGCCAATGCCACTACTCTTGGCCTGCAGGACTTGGCCATAGTCTGCTCAACCTTTTGCCAACACCCCTCGGCAGTACCAAAGTCCGTCAGTATCCGAAGCTTGACAACTTCCCATATTTGATATCACACTTCAATGTGCAGTTTCCAAATTAGAGCAATAACCTCTTATCATGCTTATCTCCAGGTTCTGTAGTATTAAATCTGTGTGTCAGCGCTTAGCTAGAGACTTCCGGAAGGGTTTTCGGAGGGTTCTGAGTGGTTTCCAAAGGGGGGATTTGTATTCCAAGGGTGGGGATTTAAGGGTGGGGATTGGGGTCAGAATCGGAGCGGACAGAAGTCAGGATCGCCAGGGGTCTTGGGACTGTTCACGGTATAGGGTGGTACAAGTGGTTTGAGGTCGCAGGGACTTGGCTTCAACTTATGTGTTATGCCCTCCTCGATTGTCTGTCTCTAATTTTGGAGAGTTGGAAAGTTTACTGGAACTTAATCGGAAACTACGATGCAGAATTAAGTTGATATTCATACTGGCGAATAGTCCAGTCGACTGGTGACTTATATACATGTATCTAGTTCTTGTACTATCTCTTACTGAGTAAAGACAAGGGGGGGAAGAGAGTACAAGGGGCAATATAAAACGAAGAACAAGGAGTGAGGTACACAATGATCCTGCGCGTCGTCTATCAAAGGAGCGGAACCTTAACTTCGGAGTCTTTGGAGATTCGGAAGCGTAGAACCTCGGAATATGTATCGGACATTTGGAAGTCGGTTATTCAGTCTTTGAGCGATCGGAAAGGTCCCGGAAATGGCATGGGTGGTTGTGGGGTTTAATGTGGGTTTGTTTGGTGGCATGGGCCATAACATGTAATCTTCACTCAATGTCATTAGAAGGGATAAAAGGAGCGTGAGTCAGTGATTCTTTATAATACTTGATTGCTGACTGAAAATCTATAATGGTGGTGCATCCCTACACATCAATGACTGTGTACCAGAATGAAGGTATGCCCATTATTTCTAAGATAAGCTCACTGTCTGACATCTTGTGCACTAGATGCAGCAGCTCTAGCTTCCTTACAAAATACTTGCTGGGACTTTCATGAGCATGTCTAGGCTCTCAATATGATGTGTGATTTGCACAGGATTTCTGGTAATCTAGCCAAGTATGGTTCATGAAGTAAGTGGCTATTGTTTCTCTCAGAGTTTTTTAATTGACTGCAGCTTGCTTTCTATAGCTCAATGGTATTCAAAAGAACCACTGCTCTGTGTTTCTTTGTAGTCAGAGGGGTATGATTTTGCCCAACTGTTCATGTGTCATAGGTGAGCAGTCCACGATATGATTAACCTTCAATATCTACTGAGCCAAGGCATTAGGGTCCCTATCCCATTCAGGAATAATCTCAGGATGTAATTTGGAATCAAAGTAAGGTTCCACCACTGTTTTTAAAAAAAAAAAAAATTTAAATCCAGATTTTACATCTTTTGGGGCAAAGCCCTATGTAAGACGGTGCGTACAGTCTCTCTATCTGTTGCTCTCCCTTTCTCATCCCTCCTCTGTCTCTGCATATGCTTCATGGGTGGTGCCCTGAGCTAGTCCATGCCTATGTGGGCGAGGTGGTGTATTAGCATTGTGTGCATTTTTTCCTTTGCTCTTTCCGCTTCCTATTCTCATCCATGTGCTCCTTTGGTAGGGTTAGGTCTCCGTATGTCTTTTGGAACTGCCGTGTAGTGTGTATATATTCGAATAGATATTTCATCGTCTTGTGTCCCCCTAACAGTGTCCTCATGGACCTTGCTCCTTGTCCCAGCTCTTTCTCCAACTTCTCCCTTTGCATACTGTATGCTGGACACCTGAATAGGTAATGATGTACTGTCTCCTTGGTTTCCTTGCAGGCTGGACAGATAGGTGAGTCCTCTTTTCCTATTATGTGTAGGTGCTTGTTCAGGCCTATGTGTCCTGTTCTGAGCTGGATTAGCATGCTCGCGTGTCACCGGGGCATGTCCTGTGTTATTTTTGAAAATGCTGCTGAGGGTGTTATTGGGTCAATCTCATATGCAAATCGAGCACGTGGGGACTTAGCAAAAGCTGTCCTGGCCTCCTGTTTAATCTTGGCATTGTGTCTCTGAACCTCTGCTGCCCTGCTGGTTAGTAATGTGCCCCGGCATTCTATTGGTATTTCTGTCTCTTTGCTGGACTTGCCCTTTGCTGCCTTCTTTGCTTTAGTGTCTGCTCTTTCATTTCCTTCTATCCCTTTATGGCTTGGGACCCATCGCATCACAACTTTTGTCCCTGGTTGCTGTTTGATGACTCCTTGGATCTGTCTGTGTAAAGCATTCACTAGGTATTGTCCTGATATGGGTCTCTCCTTTCGTGTCGTCCAGATTGCTGCTTGGCTATCTGCTGCTATCACATACCCCTGGCTCCTTTCTGTGTTTATCATCTTGGCACCCATTGCTGCTCCGATCAGTTCAGCTTCGAAGACTGTGTGCTTCTGTTCTGATCCCAGGTATAGTCGTACCACCTGTTTCTCTACTCCGTTCCTGTATAGCACTGCTGCGGCCCCTACTCCACTATCTATACATGAGCCGTCTGAGTATAAGACCACTTCGGTGGTCTCTGTCCCAAGCTCCTCTATTGCTTTGTCCTCCTCATGGGGAATTTGGATTTTGAAAGCTGGGATCCACTTTGGGCCTAGCACCACTGTTTCAATCTTCTCCATCCTGTCCGGTTTGATATTGTATGCATGTAATATCTCATGTAGGGGCGATCAGTGTCGTTTAACATATCGCTTGGCTGCTTTTTGGACTTTCGCTGCTAGTGGATGTTTGTCTGGTAAGCAGGCTAACCGTACTGCTGCTCTGTGTACCAGTTTGGATACTAATAAGGGGAATGGTAGTAGGTTGGCGTGTGCATCAAGGGTGTCATTGGCTGTGGTGCATAGGGCTCCTGTTATGTCTAGTGCTGCCTGGCGCTGTATCCTAGCTAGTTTGTTGACATGGCCTTTTGTGCCTTTATTCCACTTGGTCTCTGGTATAAGAAATACATCAGCGGCATATAGCATTCTTGGAATGGCTACTGTCAGATAGTATGTGCGCATGTGCTTAGCTATGATCCCCTTTGATGGTCTAGCTAGCCTCCTGTATTGCCCGATATACTGTTCCCCTTTTTTTAGAGCGTAGTTGGTGTGGTCTTTAAACCTCAGTTCCTGGTCCATGATCACACCTAGGAATTTGTGCGTGGCTGTAGGTTCAACTATGTGATGTCCGATCTTTATTGATGGTCTTTTTATTGGTCTAGATTTTCCTAGTCTTGTGGGATCTTTCTCTCGTCCTCTTGTGAGTCCCATAAGACCAAATTTGTCGACAGCAAACTGGCAGTCATGTGATTTTGCCCAATCATATGCGCCATCTGCTCTGGTCATAACTGCTGTCAGTTTGCCAAATGCCTCTTCTAGATCACCTCCATCTGCTATGATTGTTGTATCATCCACAAAGCCTACACTATCTTCTCCTCTCCTGTATCGAGTGGTTTCAAGAAGGTCACTATTGTAGTACTGGTATGCTATCGCTGATAGGGGGCATCCTTGGTCCATTCCCCGCTCTATCGGTCTGGTAGTGGTGGTATAGTTGTCAAAGCTTATAGTTGTGACTCGGCCTTTGACCTTTCTGTGTATCCACTTGGTGTACTCTGCTGGTATTCCTCTCATAGGCATGTTGTGCTCGAGCCGATCCAGGACTATACTAGGGAATGCTCCTTTGATATCCAGGTAGAGTACACCTAGGACTTTCCCCTTTCTCCATGCATCCTTGGCTGCTCCAATGATGTAGTGGATTGCATCCATGGTCGTCCGTCCTGGCCTGCATCCAAAGTGGTTATTAGGTAGTAAGTGATGTTTTTCTGTCATTTTTACTAAATCCTCTGCAATGCAGGCCGATAGAACCTTCCCTATTGTGTCTAGCAAGGCGATGGGTCGGTATGTACCTGGGATAGTATAATCAGCCTTCCCTGGTTTTCAGAGGACTCTTGTGATTGAGTCTTTCCATTCTGCTGGGTATACTTTTAGGTCAAAGGTAGCTCGGAATAGGGGACCTATGTATGGTAGGATAACATCAATGCACTGTTTTATGAGTACATTTGGTATACCGTTATCTCCTGGGGCTTTGAATGGGCTGAGTCTTTCCACCGCTCTTCGTATCTGTTCATCGGTGATTGGATGGTAGTCAAACGCAGGTGTGGGATATGGGTGATTGGTTGGTATATGTCCAGTTCCTGCTTTTAGTTTTGGAAAGAAAGTTTCGAAAAGCATATCTGCTTTTTGTTCGTTTGTGTCCGCACCCATCTTGTCCCATCAGCCTTTTCCATTCTAAGAGTGGGTATCCGAGCCCGTCCTCCATCTGATGCCTCTGCTGAGGCATATCTGTGTGCCGTCCAAATAGTTTTCTGATCTATAGATTCCAAGAAGTTCTTCCAATGCTCTTGTTTTGATTTCTTAATAGCATTTGAGTAGTGGTTGTGGGCAGATCTGTATGTATTATGAATCTCATCAGCAGGGTCATTCTGGCATGCATAGGAATGTCTGCCTATCCGTCTAGTCTCCTGCCTGATCTGGGTAAGCTGTAGAGACCACCATCGTTTCATGTATGGTGACAGCTTGCTGTTTGGTACTAGTTCTGCTATTGTGTCTAGTATGGTGCCGGTTAGAGTGCGTAGGTGGTGTATGAACTGCTGAGTGGTTGAGGGCGTTGGATCGGTGATTTTGGCTTTCAGTTTGGTGTCAAGTTCCTTGTTGAACACGTTCCAGTCTATTTGTCTAAAGTTAGGTCTGGGTTTTTGTTCGCTTGTTTTGACTTTCGCATCTATTATGGTATCCACTGGGAAGTGGTCGCTCTTGGGTGGCTGATCTTCTGGGATAGATTTGCAGCTAATCAGACTTTCTAATAGTATAGTAGATATAAAGACATTATCTGTTCGAGTGAGGTTTCCTGTTGACATAGCCCTGAGCGTTGGCAATCCTTTGGGCAATGCCATCTGCATGTCATAATCTGCTATTGCCTGCAGTAGTGTTTGTGCAGTATCCAGGTTAGCCCATGTAAAGAGGTGAGAGTTGCGAGCTTCATCCCATATCGGGTGGTGTCTGTTGAAATCGCCTACCCAGATCATCCCCTCGTCTTCTAGGTTCTGTGTTGGTCTGGTTCTGGGTTGGTTCTGGAGGTATTTCTGGATATCTCTTATGCTATCAGCATGGGTGCAGTCACAATATAGGTTAAGTATAGTAACAACACCTATGTCCATTCTAATCCTTATTGCTGTAATGTCAGGTGAACCTATATCTACTGCTCCCCATGTGCTTGTTGCAATCTTTTTGCTGACTAGAATCATCGATCTTGTCCTTTTGTCTTGGTCTCGAAAATGTGTATTTGGATACACTGAATACCAGTCTGGTGTAGCCCTGGCATTTCCTAAGAAATCGATGTAGGGTTCCTTTATTGCCAGTATGTCATATTTGTCAGGTGAGCACTTAGCTAACATCTCGTTGGTTGCCGTTAATAACTTGTTCACATTTTGTTGTCTAATCTGCAGTTTTTTGATTTGTTTATTGTTGTCGGTCATTCTTGGTGTGTGTTATCTGTGTTGTCTTCTCTAGTTTGGGTCGGTTCCTGGTTCTGTCTGATTCCATATTCGTCCAGTCTCCTCTGTCTTGTCTCTTGTGTTCCCCAACCTTGGTCTCTGCTGCCGATGTAGGGGTTTCCTCCTCTTTTTCCTCTCTCATTGTTGCTTCTGTTTTCCCCTCTTTCTCGGCTATAGGTTCTACTCCCCTTATTTTGCCTGCATCTGTCTTCCTGCACGTTGAACCTTTGGAATACTTCCCCTGCATCCTCAGAAGTCTCTGCCATCCCTTGCTGTTCCCATGTCCATGGTTTCTCGTCAGGGAAATATTTGTAGGTGTGTTCAGGGTCAGTCTTCTCCGCTGCCTGACAAGCTGCCTTGAAGCTAGGGCACATCCTGTCCCAAGATGCATGTCCTGTTGTCTTGCAGTTGGCACAAGTGAACTTGGTGTGATCAGTCTCTTTGCACTCCACTGTTCTGTGAGTTTTTCCACATGTTCCACATGTGTCTGGCTCACTGCACTCTGCAGCCAATGTCTTGTGTTATACTTCTGACATTTAAGGCATCGTCTTGGCTCTCTCTTCATCCATCCTGCCCAGGTGCGTTTGCCTGAAATTATAAGTCCATCTCTGATACTTTGGTTGGCAGACTGGGGGGATGTGAACTTGGCTATGATGTGTGCCGTCCTTTGGCCTTCCGTCCGCCTGTGTATGGGCTTTATCCAGCAAGTGGATATCAGGGTATTGGTAGGGATTTTGGAGTCTCACTCAATTTTTCTTAATTCGGTGAGGGCATCCAGTGCGTGGCTGAGCGGTACATATTCTACCAGTACTGACACTGTCCTTTCTTTGATCACTGCCATTGCACTGAACTTGTCCAGGAATGCTTTCTTGTTTGTCTGGATCCACTTCACTGTATCTGTTGTATCTAGGTCAAACACTATCCCCCCATTGGCTAGTTTCTTGGCACCAATGAAGGTTATGCCGGCTCGGTCATGTTCTTCTTCTAGCTGCTCTACTGCCTCGTTTGCTTTTGCAACCAACTCCTGTTCTGTGAGGTCAGCAAGTGTGTTCTGTCTGCTTTGTGGGTCTTTGTCAACTAATATCTGCCGCTCTTTGGCTTTCGCTTTTGCCAGATTGTTTGGGTGTGATAAAGGTACGTTGCCTTTTAGTGCTGCCGTGTATGACATTTCTCCTGAACCACCTTCTTTCCCTTGTTGTGTCATTGTTGCTGTTCCCTTCATGGCATTCTTGTATGTGGTTGCGGTCTCATTGATTTGGGTTGCTGAGGTGGCAACCATGTTTGATGCCATTTGTATTGTTTGGAGTGCTGTAGCTGTGTCCTTGGTGACTTGGTGGGATAACCTAGCTGCGTTCTCAACCACCGTGGTGGCCTTGTCTATTAGCCTCATGGCCTCCATGATTTTTGCCAAGAGTGCGTTTCCTTCCGCAACGAGGCCTTCTTTGACCTGGCTCATGATTTTTTCACACCTAGTGTCATCTTCAAGTCCCTCTAGCACAAATGCAATGGATCTCATCGCATTCACTGCTTGGCGTGGCATCCCTGTGTATTGGGTCACCTGGAGTATGGCAGTGGAGAGTGTGTCAATCGTCCAAGGTTCTCCAGGTATTGTCAGTAGGGTACGTTCCAGATAAAGCTTACCTGCTTCGATGTCCATTATTTCCTGCCCCGGCAGGTCCCTTATCTCCTCTCTAGTGAGTGTTTCTGGGTCTGTCGCTGCTCCCCTGGTGGTGACTTGAGTTACGAGCGCCCTTTTCTCATTCGGGTTCTCGCCTCACTTTGTTGATTCTACTTGTTTATCTTTCATTGGGCCCGCTATCACCCTGGGCTAGATATGTCCCTGAGCATCAAGCTTTACTTGTGCCAAGTTTGTTGGTGCAGTCGGCCTAGGCGTAGGTGTGTCTCTGCTCTTTGGCCCGCTAGTCGACATGTCGTTCGACATTGAGGCCAGGTTATTGTATGGAAGGTGTGTTAATAGTGTTTGGGGGGTGTATCTACTTGGGTATTTATGGTAATATGAGAAGAACTAATAATGCACCCAGGTGATGGTGGTGGTCGGAGTGCTTTAGATTCATTATACTGACATTATGCTCCTTTCCTTGATCCCCCCTTCTTGGACTACTCCCTCAGTGCTTCTGTGGTGTTTCTGCTGCACCTTATGGCTATTATCTGGGGAGTCATCCCCAGGTGGTTCCAGGTCATTAGGAGCCTTGGGTTGCCTCCAGGAAGGCCATGTTCCCTGCTGGTGCCTAACATTGTTACGTCCCATGTCCCCAACAAACCCATACCAACCCCCACAACCACCTACCCCATTTCTGAAACCTCCCCAACCACCGAAGGACGAACGATCACTTTCCGTGGTTCCTGTCCCATAATGTCTGAGCCCCCGATAGTCCGATCCCGATTCCTGTGACCAAGGTTCTGCATCTTGATAACCGATGCGCCAGTCTATCGCGTACCTTACTCCCCTTCTTCTTTCCTATTGACCCCTTGTACTTCCTTTCTCCTTGTTTTATGACCGGCAAAGATAGTACAAGGATAGTCGCATGTATATAGTCTCCCAGTCGACTGGACTGTTCGCTAGTACGAATATCGATTTAGTCTCGCACCTAGTTTCTGATTCATTTCTGGTAAACCCCCGTCTCCTTTCCGAAATTAGGGACAGACGATCGAGGAGGGCGCAACACATAAGTTGAAGCCAAGTCCCTTCGACCTCGAACACCTCAGTGACCAGATTGAACCATTCTGTGACCGACCCTAGGTTCCCGGCGCTTCCTCCTCTGCCCGTAGTCTGTCTGACTTCCGCCTTCGGTCCTCGGCCCTGTTACGGACCTCCATGCTAACCCAGATAGCCCTTTCAGAAGTACTAGCTAAGCGCCGACACGCAGACTTAACAAACATTTGACAGAGTAGGAGAGGGTGTAGGGCTTGAATCATCATCGCCCCATATAGGTTTCAGGTAGAGATGGACTCTAGATGCTCTAGAGGCTTGGGTGAGTGTGCTATTTTTTGATTCAACTGTCACAGGGATGCTAAACAGTGTTTTTCTCCTTTCATACATAGGAGGTTGGAATAATTCCTCAAAGCCTTCAGAAATGGTGAATCCAGTGGGGTCTTGCGTCATCGTGAACTTTCTGCTACCCCTGTAGACCTCCTTCGAGACTTGTTCAAGCATCAGACTTGTTCAGGCTTTAGTGCATTACATGTCATTTCAGATTTATTGAAGCTGCCATAGTGATCCTTCCAATGTATGTCTGTATGACTGATTCCATTATAACAGTGTGTTTCGAGATATATTCAGATGTTCTCTAGCTCCTCTCATGGATTGAGATAATTTTTACCCAGCTGTGCCAGGCCCTTGTCATGCACCTTCCCTCAACTCCTTGTTTCTTGCTCAGGTAGCAGCTGCTTTCTTGGCCGATTCTGCACATTCGCTGGGGCAGTAACACAAAGAATAGCAGCTGATTCCTGATGTTTTGACTCTCAATCAGTAAAATATGGTATTGGAGCTATTTGGGATTGAGGAAGGGTCTTGCGGATCAGGTCTGCATTATGGAGTACGTGCATATTGAGAAGGTATCAGTCATCATTAGCATGTACAATGCTGGGGTCTGCTCATGTTGATGTTATTCATTCTTGTCGGATGTAATGAGTGCCTATAGGACCACATTTCCCAGTAAATCAATCATGCTGAGTATTGACAATAAAAAGAGCTTCATATGGTTTACCATCAGTGGGAGGACTTTGACTGAATAAATTAGTTACGCCCAATTGCTAGCGTCCGCTTCTATTGGAGGGATCGATCATGTACACGGGCATAGACAGAATGGAAGGTTGGCATGTACTTATTCACGGGACAAGCACAAAAAACCTCAATGAAGATCCAATTCAAGCTACAAGACATGTGTAACATGTGTATACCTTACATTTGACCCGTTAGAAACATTCGCGACCATTAGAAGTCAATAAATGCATTCCATAACAAGTCGCAAGGGGTGTCATCCAAGTTACCAGGTGAGGGTTGCACAACATCGGATAATAGAACGTTTCCATCAAACGCCAATCTAGCAAGTGTGTTCGTCGTATTTCCTACGAGGAACCGTTCCCAATTAGGTGCAGGAGGTGTCGTAGGGTCTTTTATGAAGTTCGCCCATATTGTCTGCATTGTTTGAGACAACGTCTTCTCTGCTGAGGTCGATGTGGTTGCATTGAAAGTACCGAATATCTCCACAACTTGAAGAAGAGAGAGAGCATAATTCAATCTTAGAAAGGAGGAGCGAAAATGGGACTGACTCTCCGTCGAGTGCCAGGCTCCTGCATCAGGAAATAGCTGCAGATTCTCAAATACAGCGCCTATAGAGAATCGGAGAGGTAACCAAGGGTTCAGCGATCAAGATTCCACCACAAAGTTACTAACCGTAAACATAACGAAACACATTGGCCAGACCAGATTGAACAAATGCGCGTGAAGTAAGCGCGGTAGGGCTGTGAATCTCAGCGTTATGAGAAGCGGGAAAGCGCAATAACACATACCAGAGAAAAGCCACATCTCGAAAGGCGAGGGGGATAATCTGGGAATCACTCAGACCGGGGTACAATGCTCTGACCTCATCGGCAGTGACAAGAGGGCCTAGTGTTCCTGCTAAAAAGTCGGCAAGAGAGGTTTGCCCTACCGTGAACACCGTGCCGTCATCCTGATTGACACCGAGGAGGATAGGAACACGGGCAGTCGAATGTTGTTGGATACGTTGAAATGGGTCAGGAAAGACTGAAAAACTACCGTCACGTTGGTTCAGAATCAAAATATAAATGTGAACACAAAACAGCGGATTTCAACTGACTTGTCAACCACAAATGAGAAAGCAAGACCCTCAGGTCCATTTGCCCATGCATGAATTGCATCAGCGGGCACAGCTTTCAGGCAAGAAAGTCTCTCCGAGCCTGGCGGTTGGGTACAGTTGACAGCTTTGGCCATACTATCAAAGGGCGTGTAATTGGGAGTGGTCACCATTGAGACAGCGGTCCCCGACTCCATTATAGCAGCACGGAAGGGAGGATTCCGGGAATGCCTCTGAATCACCAGGGCTACGGATATAGATCCGGCACTTTCACCCTATAAAGTTATTAAATTGTGAAAAAAAGAGGTGTGTAGATTGTTTTTCAATGTCTTACCATGATGGTAACCTTTTGAGGGTCACCCCCGAAGGCCGCAATGTTGAGTTGAACCCACTCTAGAGCGAGCTCCTGATCAAAGAAGCCGAGATTCTCCCGGAGAGGGAAGAGCTCTTCAGCACCTGGAAACCCAAAGACATTGGTACGATAATTGAAAGTGACAACCACGATGTCTTGATTATTTACGAGGCTCGTCTGCACGTGCAAGAGTTAATTTATGCTCAAGATAAACTGATGCGATAATTTATTTACCCCGTCGTATGCCGCCAATGAAGCCGTTCCGAATGCAAACGATCCACCATAGACTGTAATTCCATGTCCGAGTGTGTTAAGTGAAATGAGGTAATG